>CAXKVI010000002.1:97164781-97219352 GCA_964058755.1 Campiglossa producta | reverse complement strand
ATCGGACCATAACCACGCCCCTTTTTCGATATCGAAAATTTCGAAAAGCGTATAAAATGGGTTAATTCAATATTAGAAGTAGCTACAATGATAAAATTTGCAATATGTATTGATTTAGATGTTCTAAGGCCGATTTTATAAAAATTTTTGAAAAGGGGGCGTGATACCGCCCACGTATATTTGAAGAAATTTTAAAATTTTGACTCTTAATAACTTCAGAACAGTTTATGCTAGTATAACGAAATTTCGTAGAGGACATACTATTGTTGTGGTAAATTCAGCTATAGAAAATAAACGAAATCGCTTCGCGACCACGCCTACTTTTTCATAAAAGTTATATTGAAAGGAGGTGGAAATATTGAAAAGTCCATATCTAATTAACTGATTTCGCTATAATAATATAATTTGGTACATACATCAACTTTCATATTCTTTACATAATTTTTTCAAAATTTTGGAAAGTGGGCGTAGCACCGCCCACTTATGAGTCAAGCAATTTTTAAATTCGACTGCTAACAACTTCAGAACGGTGTGAGATAGATTTACGAAACTAGGTACCAGGCATGTTATGTTTATGTAGAGTACTACCACAGAAAATAAGAAAAATCGGTGAACGATCACGCCCACTTTATGTGCACAGCTGGGTATGTAATGTTCGGTTTCACCCGAACTTAGACTTCCTTACTTGTTTTCCTTAAATTTGTTTTTTTTTGGCGGTTGTGGCCCGATATTTAAATACTCAAAATATTTTTTTATCAAAAATCGTTTACTGATATAATAGATCTATGTATATCTAATTATTAGGTTAGAGTATTTAGAAATACTTTGATAAAGTAACGCGCTTTGTCCCATGAAACACTTGTTACAAAGTTTTCATAACAGCAAATAGTAGGCGGGTGAACGATAATGAAAGTATTTGAGGTAGTGCAAAAATAGTCATTGTTAAAAAAAAGTTTCTTGAAAGTGTGTGCGCGCCCAATCGTAGGAAATTCGCAAAAATCTCAATCCGTCGTCTTATTGTTTTAATAAAAAAAAAGTGAAGTCATATTTGTGTTCCTAACCCGCATTGGCAAGCACGGAAAAATATATTTCACTGGACGGGTTGTTGTAAGTACTGTTTTTCTTGGTTCGGATCGGTTGCGGGTAAGCCAAGAACTCGACGTGTTTTCAAATCTCCTATTTTTGGGGATATTTGTGAAATAAAAAATAACGTTTTACCTACTTACGAAGATGTGATGAAGCATAATGAATGGACGAGACATCAACTGAAATTGCAATTAGAAACTGCAAAAGAGCCAACTTTTGCGGAGATAGCAGATATCGTGACATGCAGAATTGAAAATATATGGCAAACTTTATCTATTCCGACTGTAACACGAACGAGAATTATTCATGCTAATTAATTTATATAATTTTTTAAATTTCACAAATTTCAACGTGCATTCTCAAAGTAATAAATATTTAAAAAATAAATTGTTTATCCTTTTGTACCTTCTTACCACGAAATAGCACAATATAGCACCTTATATGACTTAAATTTTTTTATAAAATTGGTAATTTTTGAAGTCATTGCGGAAGCAGAAGATATTAATTAATATGATTGAAAATTTGCAGTAATTTTACCTTTACTATAAAGCACAAATTCCCCTCTATTAGAACACCGAGACTAAAAAAAAATTTTATTCATATGTATGTGCTCCACCCTACTATATATATGTATCTTAAAAATACTCACCTTACTGTACTTACACTTTGATTTAAATACTCACCTGAAATTAAATACGTACCTTTGTTCATACTTACCTTTGCTCTTCAAATACTTACCTTTGCCTAAAATACCTAACTTTACTTAAATACTTACCTTCTATACACTTACCAAACACCCTGTAAAGAAACCATGCACTTACCGTTTGCTAAAATAACTTGTTCTTACCGTTTGCCAATATTTTACATTTTTTACATATATACCTACATACATATGTACGTACACATTCCATATATATATATCCTTTAGCTAATAAAAACTTAAGTGTACATTCAAGATTTAGTGCCTTTTATTTGGAGTGACCCATTTCCCCCAAAAATTATACATGGCCGCAAAGCCATCAGTGAATCAGTGACCTAAGAAAAAATAAAAAACTCTTAAAATTAAAAATCGAAAAAAAGAGCAAAAGGTTCTTTCCAACAAAAATTTGGAAAAATTATTCAACCTTACCTGCAAAAGAGTTAAAAGTGCATAAATGCTTACAAAAAGCTGAAATAAAAAGTGAAAAAACAAAAAAATTATATTAAATACTTATTTGCAAAACGAAAAAATAAAAAAAGTTATTACTTACCCTACATACATACATACTTACCCGAGTGAAAAGTGCTAAAATAACTATAAAAAAGAGTGTACTTACCGGTAAAACCAACAAAAGTATACATAACAAAAAGTCGAAAAAAAAAATAAAATTTTGCAAAATACGGGCAAAATTAAAAATAATAGAGTTTAATACTTACCCGGTACGCGCGCTAAAACAAACTGCAACTCCATTAAAATAAAATACAAAATACAAAAAACCAATAGTTAAAAAAAAAGAAACATAGAAGAAGTTATAATTTGGAAAAGATTTACCAAAAGTGCTGAGAAACCGAAAAAAGTATTTTAACAAAAAGTGATTATAAGTGCTGTTGTACACAAAATTTTCATACAACCGCGAGCAGTAGACCTGCAAAAAGTGGTACACTCTATTGTATATAGCGACACACACGCATACATACATATAAAGTGCACAAGTGGAAAGAGCGGAACAAAGAAAAAAAACGGACAGTAGACTGTCCCAAAAAATAGTTAATTCAAAAATATATATTTGAAAAAAAAAAGTTATTAACTTATATTTATCGTCGCCACGAGCAGTATACCTGCATAAGTGGTCCCACAACAACAACAACAACAACAACAACAGAAAGAAAACTACACAACAACAGCAGCAGAAAAACATAGGAACAAATACCCAGCAACAAAACACAAGAATCAACAGCACAGGAAAAACAACATCAAACTCAAGCACAGCAAAACAGGTGTTAATAACACAAAACGGGATGCCAAAGTAAGTACATCTATACAAAACTTAATATTGACACACATATATCTATAAGTACAGCAAACTCCAATCACCCCTATATCACGTACTCTGAATAAAAACCAGGTACAGTCTCGTCTAAACCCAGTAGTTCGTACATTTGTACATAGTTTGAAGCCCATAGCGGTACTCCTCAAAAAGATGTACTTATACCCATAACATATATATCTGTTCATAAAAACATATATTATACTTACCAATACCACATACACTCTCCCGTTAAATCACTTTCACTCAAAGTTAGTTGCTAGCCAAAAAACTACAGTTGCACAAATTTTTGTAGCTCAAAGATCCTATATATTCCCAAGTGAACATATAAGCTCCGCCCACAAATTTGCACTCAAAAAAATATAATAAAATTATTACCCTTTGGGGCCCCAAAAAGCCCACATTAAAAAATTGTACACCCTAATACCCAATTTTTTATAGATAAATTGTTCACTCAAACTCACTGAAAAGCAATTATAACTCCACCCACTTCTTTTTTTTCATTTTCCACTGTGATACTCCTTTTACATATATACACACACACCTGTACTTAGAAGCGCTAAGACAAGTAATATCCCAGTCGACACAAAATAAATCCCGCTACCCAATATAGCACAGTGGGCCTGAGTAGATAAAAAAAAAATTACAGTGGGAAAAAACACTTTAATTTTCAACAAATTTTATTATAAAAATTTAATATGGCGGATAAGCAGGACAAATCCAAAACCCTACCCCCATTACCTGCCACCCTATTGCCACTACCAGGAGTAATTACCCGGTCCAAATCACAGTCGGAAGAGGAATTTGGAGCCTTTGAGAAAAAACTCTTCTTTGAAGTGACAAAATTGCATAAACTATGCGAGAAATGGTGGGACGTAACAGAAGGAGACCACTCCGGGACTAGTCTCCAAATATGCCTCAATGATCTCAATAAACGTGTAGACGCGGTGGAAGCTCCTTATGAAGAGGCACATTTCAACGTAACGGATGAGAGAGGAAAGGCGGCATGCGAACAAGCATACGACACGTCACTCGAGACAGCGACGACAACAAAGCTCAGGATAAGCAAGTTGATCACTACCCATCAGACTGCTCAAATCACAGGGAATGAGCAAACGAACCCCCAACAAATAATCCTGCAGACTCCCCCTGAACATCAACCCTATTTAAAAGTCCCCGCATGCGACACGGAGGTTTTCTACGGTGGATACGAAGACTGGCCGTCATTCCGGGATATGTTTACTGCCGTCTACATAAATCACCCTAAACTATCTCAGGCATAGAAACTTTATCACCTGAGAGCAGAAACACGAGGCAAAGCAGCTCTAGTAATTAAAAAATATGTGCTCAATGACCAAAATTTCGAGTTAGCGTGGGGAGCACTCAAATCCCGTTACGAGAATCGCAGGATTCTCGTATATAATCAATTAAAAACCCTATTTAATATCCAAGCAGTTTTTTCGAAAAATGGTGAAAGAATTCAAGATATTCAAACCACCATAAATAACTGCATCTCGACCCTAAATGCGAGCGATGTCTCAACTGAGAACTGGGACCCCATCCTCGTGTATTTATGCTCCTCCAAACTCCCTGATGAAACCCTAGCTCTCTGGGAGCAGTCTTTAGAGTCTAGGAAGGAACTACCACTTTGGTCAGAAATGGACAAATTTCTCACGACACGATATGAAGTGGTAGAACGACTCGGAACATATAGAATCAATAAACCCCGCAACCCCAACTCTAGCTTTAACCAAAGACCCTCTACGCCCCAAAACCCATTTAGGAATAAGACCCAAACTTTCCATGCAGACTCGAAGCATCAGTTCTCATGCAAACTCTGCAATTCAAATCACTCCTTGATGAGTTGTATAAAATTCAGAGGTCTGTCGACTCAAGAGCGAAGCAAATTTGTGAGAGACAACAATTATTGCACAAATTGTCTAGCTTGCTCACATTTGGAAAAGGATTATCGTAGCAATTTTACATGTGTTTATTGCCAGAAACGACACCACTCTCTACTCCATTTCCAATCGAACCCCAACACTCAAAACTCAGCACAGCAGCCACAAAGAAGCCAGGCGTACACCACAACCAATGTTGGAGACCCGGACACATCATCAACCTCAAGAGATGCCAGCAGAACCCAATCAACACAAAACCCTAGTGTAAATAACACAACATCGACCCACTTCGCGAGTAGTTCCGAGACTACTCTTTTTTAAGTCGATAGCCACAGGGCTACGCTGCCCTTGTGATCATAGCTCCGTACGGCACTTCATCACGAGAGCAGCCTAGCCTCTCTGGCGCGACGACAAAGATCTTCCCCCTCCCAATCCAGGGTGTTATGCGAAACCGTGCCCATTGGACGTTTGCAGCC
This sequence comes from Campiglossa producta, assembly GCA_964058755.1. Classification (NCBI taxonomy): domain Eukaryota; kingdom Metazoa; phylum Arthropoda; class Insecta; order Diptera; family Tephritidae; genus Campiglossa; species Campiglossa producta. The sequence goes on along the minus strand of CAXKVI010000002.1, from coordinate 97,213,862 downwards.
GGGAGGCAAATCGTGGCTGTATTTGAACGCAGCCTCTCTGATACCGGGTCGCCTCAGAGAGTAAGCATGGCCTTACCGCGGTACGGGGCTCTGCCGCGGCGGACGACACATTTTCCCCTACTCTTCCCTTGACCCTAAGCTGGCCTTGTCCGGCGACGGGTCGTACGAACAAGATGAACTCAAATAACCCAAATAAAAACGATAAAACTAAAAAACAAACAACGCCAAATTTCACTTCTCAGCAAAGGAGAGCTATGGAGGAACAGGCGAGAAAGCAACAACAACGCCGGAGGACAACCTCCGTTCCACAATCAAGGGGGGGATCGACAGCGATGGCAACTACGAGTCGGTCAACCAACCCTCTATCGACTAAGATTGACTTGATGGGAGCTAGCACCAGTGCGGTTGCCAACGCAACTAAGCGGACAATGGCGGATGCTGAACTCCCATCAACCGCTGATATGAAAACCAGTATCTTTACGTCTGTGGCAGCGGTCTCACGACCTGGCCTCGGAGTTTCGAAGGAGAAGGAAGCTGCAACTGAGATTTCGGCAAGGAGAGCGACCGCGATGGCAACTACGGGTCCGCACTCCCAGGAGACATCTCCCCGCCGCTTCACATACCACGAGAAAAGATTGGCTCCAAAGATCCTGAAGAGGTATGAAGGGGTACCGCAGGAATCGCTGTCGCCGAATTCCAGTAAATCGGTAGAGCTAGCGAAAGCTGTGATACCGGATTTCCAAAATTCTTACATGCCAAAGAGGTTAAAAGTTAACCCTTTCAAGCGCGAGAGATCGGACCTGGAGTTAAATCCCCCTCCCAAGCGGCATCAGAATACCCCTGGAGCGGGCAAACTAAGCTTTGCTGAGGTAACCAAGGACAGGATCCTTATAGGCGTCCTTGACCGAGGCAATGACCGCCTGGCCATCCCTAAGGACCGGTGGCGTTACGTGCGAAATGAACTCGGCAACATTCTTCTCAATGTTGCTCCAGAGTTTCCGGGTAGTTCGGCGCGAGTAACGGATGCGGGTTGGCACCAGGGTCAGATTAAATTACTCGCATGCGAGGATGCAAAAACCGTAGCACTGTACAAGGCAGCAGCTGCTAAGCTGGGTGAAGTCTACAAGGGCGCAAAGATAGAGGTCGTCGACTGGAAGGACATTCCAGCTCGTCCAAGGGCAAGGGCGTGGATTCCGGCCATCCCTGACGAACCCGAGAGAATTCTCGGGATGCTACGGCTAATGAATCCGTCCCTGCCAACGCATGACTGGAGTGTCAATCTGGTCGGGGATGCGGTAGGGCCCGACAGACAGGTGGTGTTCACCATGAATAAAGAGTCAATCGAGTCCCTCAAAAGGTGCAATGGCCTAGTACATTACAGCGTAGGCCAGATCGTTATCCACGTATATCGTGGTGATGCTCAGCGCGCTGCCTTCTCGGCTGCTCCGGGGGAACCGGAAAACGAATTACCAGAAGAGGAAGCGGAGGATTCCGATGCGGAAAGCATGTTATCCGCCACGTCCCTTGGCGATAGTGCTGCGAACAACTCGGAGATGGAGGACAGCCTACAGGACGAGGAAGCCCTCGACGTCACGGTGGTAGCAGCCAACGCTGAGCGATTAACATCTAACGCTACAGACAGCAAGACACCTGCAACGCCATATCGGGCAGTTAATCGGAACAACTCGTCGTTGTTAGGCAACCTCCGGGATGGGGCAAACCTCGACGATATGGGGACGGCAGGGAAGTCTGTGCGCTCTCATGTTGGTGGTGCTTCAGATTAATCTGCACAAATCTAAAGTAGCTTCGGCTGCTTTAAGTAGTCGTCTTTCTAAAGGCGACGTGGATGTGGTCCTCATCCAAGAACCCTGGGTCAATAGCTCGAGAATCTGCGGATTGGGGACTAAGGGCTTCAAGCTCATTCGAGCCAGCGAGGAGAGCAAAGTCAGAACGTGTATTCTGGTCAAGTCTGAGTTGAACTCCTTTCTCCTACCTAATTACACCAATGGGAATATTACCGCTATCAGTCTAACGGTCGACAGCACCCGCCTGACGGTGGCTTCGGTCTATATGCCCTACGACGCCGAAGAACCCCCACCACAAACGGAGGTGAAAGACCTGGTGTCAAATTTCTGCACGGGTAATCTTATTATTGGAGCGGACGCTAATGCTCACCATGTCCAATGGGGGAGCTCCGACATCAATGCCAGGGGCGAGTCTCTGTTTGATTACCTCTTAACAACCAACCTGGTGATTTGCAACGTGGGTAATGAGCCTACTTTTATCACTAAGACCCGCAGGGAGGTCATAGACCTCACTATCTGTAGTGAAGGCGCTTATGAGTGGGTCAGAAAATGGCGGGTTCTGGAAGAACATTCTTTCTCCGACCACCGTTACATAGAAATGGTTTTAGACTTTATTGTAGAACAACCAATCATGAAGCGCAATCCACGTAACACTGATTGGCAGTTACACAATGAAATATTAGACAGAGACCTACCAGTACTGCCCTCACAAGCCCCCTCATCAGTAGAGGAGCTGGAGGATCTTGTTACTACATTTACATCGGCGCTCTCAAATGCTCTAGGACAGGCTTGTCCAGTGCCAAAACCACGCGGTAAACACAGGCCACATTGGTGGTCCTACGATTTGGACTCGCTCCGAATATCATGCCGGAAACAATTTAACAAGGCCAAGAGCTTCGGCTCTGAGCCTCATTGGCACGAATATAAAGCTAAACTAAGGGCCTACAAAAAAGCTCTGAGACAGGCGAAGAGAACCTCGTGGAGAAATTTCTGCACTGGCGTCGAAAAGGTCGACGACACAGCGAGACTTAGACGAGTCCTCTCGAAAAGTCAAACAACCATCAGCTATCTGCGAAAACCTGTAATATGTAAAAATATAAACATTATTATTTACACAGAGCCAAAAAGTTCACCTATAATCAAAGAGATCGATGTCTAAAAAAGCTTTTTGGCCGGGGAGAGCGAGTGGGGACAAATTTGAAGAAATTTGTGCTAGGAAATCTTCTAAATTTTAGCTTGAATTTCTTCTCAAATTTATTGAAAAGGAAATCGGCTAAAAACAAGGAGTTAGCTTCTTATTGATGAATTTTGTATGTACTTTTGTCAAAAGTTAGAAGAAATCTGCTTGTTTTTATGAGAAAACCTGTTTAAAGTAAATTAATGAGAAAATCCTCTTATTTTCTCTAGATTCATATTGAATTTATTGCAAAGGAAAACTATATATTTTTAGAAGATCCCTTATTAATTCAAATTCAGGTATGCCTTCTTCGAATGTGTAATTCGACGCTACCAAGCACAAGCATACGATAGCATCATGGTAGAGATCTCCGTTCAGCAGTTAATAATTCTTAGTTCGATTCGCGGTGAAGGCAATAAGGCAAGTGGACATGTGGTGAGGCAAAAAGAACAAAGGTGTAATTAGACGTTGGCAAGTTAAGTATACGATGGCATGGTAGTGTAGATTAGACTAACTGACTAGACATCTGGGTTGAGCGTTCATTTTTTTTTTTTTAATTTGAAATATTAAAAAAAAATCTGCTTAATATTATGTGATTATCTACTCAGTTTTATTAAAAATAGACACCCAGTCAAATTAAGACGGGCATCTTATTGGAAAAATATCATAGAGAAATCCTTCTGATTTAGAGGGCATTTTATGTGACTTTTTGCTCTGTGTACTGACACTTTGGCCAACCCCCCTCCCCCCCCCCCCCCCCCCCCCCAATTTTTTTCTGGCTACGCCCCTGACTGGCCCATACTCCAGAATGATTTGATGCTCGTTCTGTTGAAATGGCGTTTCTACGTTTGGCGTCAATTGTGCTCCGTATCTCGCCATACGCACACTACACCAACTGGCAGTAGATGTCAAAAACACCCACCCCCTCGCCCATGACATATTGCTACGAGAAACGTACGTAGACGATATACTGTCGGGCGAACATAATCTACAGTCCGCTATGAACTCCCTGCAACAAGCTATCGAAGCGTTAAAATCAGCCAGTTTTCCCCTTAAGAAAATAATTCCGATTACCCTGATATACTCAAATTAGTCCCAAAATCCGATCTTTTAGATGAAGATTTCCTCAAATTTCACGACGCCAGTTCAACAAAGAACCTCGGCATAAAATGGAACGCGATAACTGACTCCTTTTCGTACTCATATGACCCCCTCCCAGCAGCAAACTCGAACACCAAGCGCCAAATCTTATCCGCGGTTGCTAAATTGTTTGACCCGGCAGGATGGCTATCGCCAATAATGATATTAGCCAAGACTCTACTGCAGCAACTCTGGCTGGAAGGAACGGACTGGGATGAGCACGTGAAACCCGGCGCCTTCAGCAGATGGAACACGTTTCGCGAGAATCTCTCCGCGATCAATGAAATCAAAATTCCCCGATGGATAAATTACTCACCCGACAAACCCTTTCAAATACACGGATTCTCAGATGCCTCAGAGAAAGCGTTCTGCGCATGTGTATACCTACGAGTGCAGAATAGTGAAAGCACGTTCGCCACTCATCTATTAGTGGCAAAGAGCAAAGTAGCTCCTCTGCAAACAGTGAGCCTTCCCCGTCTGGAACTTTGCGGAGCGGTACTACTTACCAAATTGGTAAAACAAATACGCTCACACTTAAATCTGACCACTCACGAACTCTATCTCTGGTCAGACTCCGCCATCGTGCTAGCATGGCTGGAAAAACCCCCTCACACATGGAAGACCTATGTGGCAAATAGGACTTCGCAAATTTTGGACAACGTTGGTAACGCCACTTGGCGTCATGTACCCGGGGCAGAAAATCCCGCAGATCTCGGCACCCGCGGATGTACACCAAAGGATCTAGCCGATTGTCCCCTATGGTGGAAGGGCCCGGAGTGGCTGTCGAAACATTCGACGTAGAGCGAAAAAATGCGGTATCCCAACAACAGTAACCCTAACACAAGAGGAGGTTCATCTAGCAAAGGTCCGTTTAAACCTGTCGACGCAGCTTAGATTTTACCCAGCTGAAATTTCGGACCTCCAATCTGGCAAAACCCATTAGTAGGAAAAGTTCCGTCTTGTCTCTAAACCCTATGCTGGACAAAACCGGTATAATGCGTGTCAATGGTAGGCTCGCGTACGCCACCCTCACCCATAACGAGCGCTACCCTGTTATCTTTCCGGAGAGCTCCCGGTTTTGCTCTTTACTCCTTGACTTTGTCCACTCCGAGTTTTTGCATGCAGAAAAGCAGCTGATGACCCGCATGATCCAACAAGAATATTACGTCCCTAGACTCAAACAAAAGGTGAAGAAGTGCATTTTCCATTGTAAACCCTGCACCATATATAAGCAACAGGCCAAATCTCAAATAATGGCCGCACTCCCACTTTTACCCTACCCTTTCACACTACCGGTGTCGACTTTGCCGGACCTTTCTCAGTGAAAACGTCTACACTACGAAAAGCATCGTATGCAAAGGCTTATGTTTGCGTGTTTGTCTGTTTCTCGACAAAGGCAGTGCACCTTGAGCTATGCTAAGACTTGACGACGGCCGCTTTCAAAGCAGCATTTGCTCGATTTGTCAGTCGTCGTGGACTTCCACATAAAGTTATGTCAGATAATGGCAAAACCTTCGTTGGTGCCAGCCGCACAATTCAGAAGGAGCTCACAGCTTTTCTCAAAAAAACCGCACCTGACATAGCTGAGAAATACTCAACTCATGGACTATCCTTGCAATTTATCCCTCCATACGCTCCGCACATGGGCGGATTGTGGGAAGCAGCTGTCAAGAGTTTTAAAACCCATTTTCTTAAGGTTGCAGGAAACCATAAATTCACATTTGAAGAATTTACGACGCTCCTCGCACGGATCGAAGCAGTTCCCAACTCGAAACCCCTGTCGTCGATGTCAGACGATCCAAATGATTTACTCGCTCTCACCCCTGGGCATTTTCTTCGTGGCGCTCCACTACTCTCATTGCCAGAGGCCAACTCCGAAAATCTGCCACTCATCAATAAGTGGCAGAAACTGCAAGTTCTACACCACCAGTTTAGTACGCGCTGGAAAAACGAATACCTCAAGGAACTTCATAAGCGCACTAAATGGAAAACTCAACAGATCAACGTCAAGGAAGGTGATCTCGTCGTGGTTAAAGACGACCTTCTCCCTCCGAATGAATGGCGTCTCGGGCGAGTCATCCGACTTCATTGCAGTTCAGACGAAAACGTTCGAGTTGTCGACGTCCGCACTCAATGCGGAATATACACACGTCCCATCACCAAATTGTGTGTGCTATCACCCCCCGAATAGAATCTCCGCCTCTACCCAGCTAATCACTCCGTAACATTTAGATTTAGGGACTCCCGTCAGACCCCAGTTTTAGATCCCGTACTCACCACACACATTATTTCTCCTTTTTTTTTCTCGTTGCAGACGCTACGGAAGTAACGGCAAATGTCGCTTGTGCTGTGAAAAGCATTCGCTGCGCTATTGCCCTGCTTTTATGGCCATGACGCCGGAGCAGCGATATGAGTCCGTGCGGGCTCATAAATATTGTGTTAATTGTTTGGCAACTTCACATGTCACAGGCGCATGCAATTCGCCTGACAGTTGTCACCGATGTGGACTTGCACACCATACACTTTTGCATCGAGATTCACAACGGGAAGCTCGCCCAAAGAGGAGCATTCGACGAACAGCATCGAGACGACATGAGAACTCCACCAATCGACGAGTCATAATCAAACGCACGGATAGACGCCTAAACCCCAAAAAACACACAGCGGCGCTTACGGGATCTTTTCTCAAAAGCAGTTAACACATTGGAAGAGATGCAGGAGTTACTGCTTCGCGCGATTTTTAATTCCAAATTTTCATTTTTTATTTTAATAAAAATTTAAAATATTTAGCCTCATTAATCTAACATTTACTCAAGGCTGAGTTTAAAATACTGGGTTTATTAAATAAAGCGCCGCAGGTGAAAATTTGGAAATAAAAATCGCGCGATTTCCGCACGGCATTATCTCCTTTTGTCAACACGGCCGTTATTTCTTTATCAAAAGGGAAATAACGCCCGCTACAAAAGGAAATAGCGCCCGCGGGCTTTATTTCCTTTTTAAAAAGGAAATTACGCCCGCGGGCGTTATTTCCAATTAAAAGGAAATAGTGCCCGCGGGCGTTATTTCTCTTTCAAAAGGAAATAACACCCGTTATCAAAAAGAAATAGCGCCCGCGGGCTTTATTTCTTTTTTGGAAAGGAAATAACGCCCGCGGGCACTGTTTCCTTTTGAAAAGGAAATAACTCCCGCGGGCGTTATTTCACTGGCCCAGCTATCCTCACTTCATCATAGTCAGGTGGTGGGACGAATTTTCCATCGTCAGGGATTGGAGTACCGGGTTCGACGTCTCCCTCGCAGTTTAGCAGTGAGGAGAAGTGCTCCCTCGATAATTTAAGTACTCTGTACGTCGGTTACCAGGTCGCCATTATTGTCCTTACAGGAACTTGCCCCGGTGTTAAAACCTTCCGTCATCCGCCGATTCTTTTCATAGAATTTTCGGGCATCATTCCTGTCAGCCAGCATGTCAAGCTCCTCACACTCACGCCTTTCTGCCTCACGTTTCTTTTTTCTGAAAAGGCGTCTCTCTTCCTTCTTCGCCTCACTATATCGTTGCCATACACATAACAGGTTGCGCCCGTTCGCAACGTCTCCCTGTATGCAGCGTCACTTTTATCCGAGGCAGTGCTACATTCCTCATCGTACCAATTGTTCTTTCGGGCTCGCTGGAACCCTATAGTGTCTTCAGCGACGGTACGCAATGAGTGCGAGATGTGCTCTAATTGCCCGGTTACATCGTTAGGTCGAAGATTGCTCGCCGATAGCAGGTGTGAGAGTCGAGTTCAAATATTATCCGCTGTCTGTGTCGTGCGCAGCTTCTCGAAGTCAAACTTTCCTCCCGCTACTGTGCGTACTTTTTTCTCTGCACATAGGCGTGTGCGTAGGATGTTATATTGTGGAGACTAAATTTTCCAACTATAGGACCAAAGACTCCTTCCTTGCCCACCTTGGCATTAAAGTCGCCTAGCACGATTTTGATATCGTGTTGGGGGCAGCGATCATAGGTCTGTTCAAGTTTATCGTAGAAGGAGTCCTTCTCGCCTTGATGCGGATCGCAGCGAAACGCTCGTCCACAGGGGTGAACTCTAGTTCCAGTCGGGCAGCGGTACTTTTCCTGGAAAGGGTCCGGACATTCCTGGTACATGCCCTAATATCCTTTTCATTGTCGTATTGTCGGGTCGTCAACATTAAAGTGGGTTCTCATCCGAGCTTTTTTCGATTTTTCATTGGACTACATTTTTTACGCCAAACCCAGCGCACAACCAGTCTCCGGGGTTTTGAATGGAAATATTCACACATTTATATAGCCGGCCGTTTGCTACAAGACAGACAGCCGCATGCAGCCGCACCACATGGTGAACAGACGCTGCGAAACAAGACCTCGGTGAGGCCGAATATGTCAGAGTGAACCCACCGGGGCTCCCTCTCTTTCTGCAGCGAGCATAAGTAGTTCACGGTGCCAAGAGTGCACGAACGAGGACACAAGAGCCGGGATTGAGCAAGTTCGCAAGTTCGCAAAGTTGCAACTGTTTGGCTAACTATACAACCACACCCCATTACACTCACTTCTTAGTAAAAGTGTCAAAAACTAATAGGTAGGTACACATTCAAAAATCAGTACAATTATTACAATTTTCTTAAACACATGCAAAAATCAGTATTGTTTTTAAGTTTACGAAAAGTCAGTACCTATATATATTTAAATATTTATAGTCGAAAACTAGCAAAGTACTACCAAAATCGGTACGTCTGGCACCCTAACCCCAGCTCTTATTATAAAATAGTAATATTTATGCAAATGTTTACCAAATATACTCGTACACAAAAAATAAGGAAATAATACTACACAGCTAATTATTTCCTCTGAGAGGCACTGTGGCCAATTCCAAACTAAATGGGGTGTAATAGCTCTATTTAATAGCAACACCAAATCGTACTTTAAAGAAATTTTACACAAGACCTGCACCCTCATCAATGTTTTATCAGATATCCACAAGCCATTCATTTGCCATTAGGCCAGTTTAACATTTGGCACCCCTGTCTAAAAAACAATTGAAGGTATAGCCAATTTGAATTAAAATTAATTGCTCGTATTGTTATATACATATATATGTATGAACATATGAATGCGTGCCTCAAATAATGTTGTAAAAGACACAAAATGTTTGGTAGAAGAAAAAGAAAACCAGTTTGAAGTCGCAATTATGTCGCTAGCTCAAAACAGCTGTCTCCTTGGGCTTCCAAAAAAAAAACTCAAAATAGCTCTCTTTTTTTAGAATAATGAACTGCCGTTAGAATAAGAATCCACAAAAAAAAACAATTTTGGAAAAAATTGTCGGTAACAACGTTTTTGGAGGCGCACATTCATATGTTAATGTCTACACGGAAAAAAGTTATTGAAATTTACATTACAATTTCTTTAACAAAATATTTCTTGTGAATTATTCAAAAACCGGTCGGCAAAATTCAGATGCAAATCCTAATTTTCAGGACAAGCTCTACGTGGTGAAAAATCTATGTAGGCAGAGGAGAAATAATTTTAAAGTTTTTAGTCTTGGTATTCTTTCTTTATTTTTTACTTTTGTAGTAGTATGTGAAAATTTTCTATAGATTGTAGTCGTATATCGGTGTCAGGTTTAAAGAATAATTTTTTTTAAAAACAATTGGGATATTCTCTCTAATTTTTTTTTCATAAAAAACACAAAACTATTTTCCAAGCAACATCAACAAGAATAAGAAACACGCATATTTTGCATGAAAACACAATAGTCTAGAGAGAAAACCTCTAATTTTTTTAACAGACAGTATTATTTCAAATACCAGACAAATCAGACTAGAGGGCGTCGTGCGTGTTTTTGGCCGTGACACGAAACACGGACTCGTGTGTCCACGTGCTCGTGTTTGAAAATGCGATTTCGTGTCGTGCTCGTGCGTCATCGTGTTGAGCCCGAAAAAAAAAAAAAAATACGTACGAAAAAACACGATCAAATTTTTTCACTTTTTGTACTAAACTGGCGCACTTTTACTTTTTGAAAATTATATTTTTTTATAAGTATCTTAATTCCACTTCACTCCATCCCAAATTTCAGTTTAACACTTGATTAAATACAAAGATACAGGATTTTTCCTATTTTACCATTATAATAGTTTTTCTAATGTTTTTTATTCATGTATGTAAATAAATACTTAAAAAATATGTGTAAAAATATATCGACGCCTGAGTGGACGATCACTCTGTTCCTAAATAATTTTCAAAAACGTCCTACATTGGTTGTTTTTGAATCAAATTCTTATATAGAGCGTTGCTGGAAAAAAGTATTAAAGAGAGTGTTATTTAAACAAATTTTTATATATGGAGTTTTCGAAAAATATTTCGAAATAGGGCGACATGCTACCCAGTATTGACATAGCTTATTAGCTTTAGATGTATAAGTACATACCATGTACAAAGTACATTTGCAAATATATACAAAGATAAAATAAAAATCATAAAATACCGTTTTAATTTTTTCGTTCGTGTTAATGCGTGCCGTGTTTTAGTAATTTTTCCCGTGCATGTTAGTGCATATTTTCGAAAATCTGTTTCGTGAATATGTCGTGTAAAACAGACCAATGCGATTTTTCAAAAAAAAAAAAACTATACATAGTAGGCTGAAAAAAAATTTTTTTGGTTCATTAGATATATTAATTTAATAAAAGAGCTTTTGAAAAAACATAATTTTGTTCAACAGTTGCTACTCAATTCGCAGAGTTTGTCATCTATACTTGAAGAACTCAAAAAATGACATCTGTGCAGAAACGTAAGTGGCACCACCTAAAGTACCCATTTTCTGGAACTATGTAATAATTTTATGGCATGTTTAAATTGATTCGTAAATACGTCGCGAATACACTTGAAACTGTATCACTCGATTTTAAAAACTGTTGGAAATTACCACTAAAAAATGCACTTTTATATCGAAGCGTGAAACGTAAGTGAGGCTGGATTTGCCCAACTGACTATTACTATTTAGTTATTAGTACGAAAATTCGACCATTAAAATGATAGATAGGCGGAATGAAAATTTAAATACATTGTATGAAAAACCCAAGAAACAAACAATTTATGTACCTATTTGAAAGAAACGCGCTAGGTTCAAGTGGCTGCCGCAGAGGCACACTTAGGCCAGTTTTGAAAGGACCGTTGTGATAAACGCGCTAAATCCATGTTAAAATAATAAAATCATTCAAAGATAATGTGCTGATTCACAAATGTGATTTATAACTTTGCATTTACTTTATTATGAATATATTGATAACTTATCTGATAACTTTAAACGAGCTAAACTTGTATATTTGATATCCGGACTATCTCGAAACCCGCTTGACCGATTTGGATAAAATTTTGAATGTAGATACCTAGTATGATCGATTCTAAGGCTATTTATTTGGGGGTAGCCACCTGGGGCGGTTTACAGGGTTGCCACCTATCTCAACTTTTTATTTATTTTGTAGCAAGATATGCCAATATGGGTATCAAATGAGAGGTATTTTCAGCGACATGCCAACTAAAACAGTATATTTGTATGTCTGGCACTTTCTCGAGAACCGCTTGACCGATTGAAATGAAATTTGGCATAGAGATAGTATTATTGATTCTAAGACTTTTCACTTGAAGGTTGCCACTTGAGGGATTTTTTTAAATTATGGAGCAAGATATGCCAATCATCAAATGAAAGGCATTTTCGGCGCCATACCAACTAAAATAGGGTTACCGCCCAGGGTCACCATTTTACCGTAATGCATTTGTATTGTATATTTTTGGGATCACATTTGGATTTTTCAGGATCGTTTTGGAATCATTTAGGAGTCACTTTGGGATAACTTTAGGGCTATCTTGAAAACATTTTAGGTTCAATTTTGGATTAATTTGGGAGAATTTTTGGGTCATTTTCGGATCATTGTGGAGTCATTTTGGGATAATTATGGGATAATTTTTGGGTCATTTTGGGTTCAGGTTTTTAGGAACATTTGGGGGTCTTTTTGGGATTGTTTTAGGATTATTTTGGAATTATTTTAGGGTCATTTAGGGATAATTTTTGGATAATTTTGGTAACATTTAAGGGTCTTTTTGGGACGATTTTGGAATAATTTTTGGATCATTTTGAGATCATTTTAGGGTCATTTTGGGATCATATTTGGATCGTTTTGGTTTCAATTTTGGATCATTATGGGAACATTTAAAGGTCTTTTTGGGATCATTTTAGGATTATTTTGGGATTATTTAAGGGTCATTTTGGGTAAAGTTAGCGCAAAACTGATAGCACCGAGCAAGCTCGGTCACCCAGGTACTATGTATTTAATCTAGAAGGACTGAAGAAAATTCATTTTCAGATTTAAAAAATATTCACAACAAAAAAAGCTAGGCGTTTTTCCTTTCCTGAACAATTACAAAAAGTGCACTTGGCACATTTGCTCACGAAGCCAACGATATACCTAATACATAATTAAACGAAAGTTTACCTTGCTAGCTGTGATTGTATGTGAATAATACAATTTTTTCAGTGTACACATTTATAAATTACCTTGTTGGTAAGCAGGTTACTGTTGACGAAGAAGTAACTTCGTCTAAAATTGTATAAACTCTTTATTTAGTACAAAGGATTACAAAGAATATTTTTTTGCGTCTGAAAAGTCCAAGTCGCAACAACAGAACTCTTACATTTATGTCCATTCATATCCTGCAAGAAGTACAAGTTGTATATGATGAGTCCGGGACGACTCTCAAAGGTACATAGGAAAATTATAATTTATGTAGCATACTCATAGGGGTGAAAGTCAACTTTATTTTTGGTAGCATACTCATAGAAGTAAAAAGTACCAGTTCGGGTATAAAGTGCATTCGTATTCGTCCTTTCGTTCCATAAAAACTTAAGCTATCACCTACCTACAAATTCAAATACCTACATATATATGTAAATATTTTTTTATTTACAGGTATTAATCGCTGACAACTCTTTTTAGAGATTAATTGCACAATTTTTTTAAGGGTAGGTACTTGTTATTGTTAAGTGGTGTCGTGAATTTTGACAGATGGTTATTTTCAATTTGTGTGTTTTGATCCGGCAATTTGCGTTTTCTCTTTTTTAAAAATGTTATTTCGCTCAATGTGGGGTAATTTAAATTAGTAAAAAAAGTATAACTGAAACGATTAAAGGTTTTGTCAACATGCTATTGTAGTTATGGAAACGATAATAGCTTGTAAATTTAAATTGGCATTTAATGTTGGAGAATGAAAGTCTGTCAAAATATTTTTACATAAGCTGTGAAAATATTTGGCAGGGCAAAACAAAAAATAGCAACCACTTTATAAAATTGATTTCTTATCTCTTTTGTTTATATATGAACGGCTTAGAACCAAAAGGATCTAAGTAACATCGACGTTGAATTGAGATAATTAAGGTTAAAGTAAATTACTTATTGTAAATTCTGGGTAAATGCGTTTGAAATGATTCCTGTCTAAATGAATGCAGGTTACTCACCTAATTCAAAGGATGTTTGCTGCAGATGGAAAATAACTGTAAATTTCAAAAATTATTGCAAAAGTTTCGAACGTTGATTGCTCGGCCAAAAGAACATTTAGAATTTTTTCGAGTATGTAGTTTTGTAGCCCCTTTAATTTTAGTATAATAAAGTGCTAAACTTAAGTTCGTAGGAAGTCTCGCTGATTTTTGGCAGTTTTTTCTGGATCCAAGCGCACTTAGACCCTTTTGGCTCCAAAAATTGTTGCAATAAAATTTCGAACGTAAGTACAAAGAAATCAAAAGAGTAAAGGTAAACAAAAATTTTGCAGCAATTCTATATAGTTTCCTATTCAAATATGAGCTAATATCTAAAAAAAAAAACTGTAAGTTATATCAAAAATGTATGCCAAATTCGCGAAAATTTGCCGAATTTTCAACTTTTTCTCAAGATTTTTTAGAACTCCTTTGAGTAAGCAGTTTTGAAGCCAGTAAGTTAATCTTAATTTTGTAAAAAAATTCCCAAATTTTTGGCAATTTTTTTCTTGAGTTATACCCCTTAGGAGTTTTTTAACGTAATCTATATATGATGAATTTCATATCAAACACTGAACCCGACCATCTCAGAATTTGATGAAATTTTGCTTAGAGGTACATCTTACCTACCCAAACACAACCTCATTTTTAGAAATTGCACTTTCGAAAAATTGTGGGCGTGGCAAAGTATCGAAATATTCGAAAAATGACGATAATAGGTACTTTAAAGTGTGATTACTACGGAATGGCTTAACCGATTTCAAAGATCTTCATACCATTAGAAAGGTATTGAAATAAGCTTTCAAAAAAATACACTGTAAAAATTTTTTAGTACACTGAAACAAAAATGTTTTTCAAAATATGTTTTCCAAATAAACACTTCAAAGATCAAGCGATTTTGAAAAATAAAATTTTATTTTAGAAAGGTCTGTTCAATCTATATAACATATCTGAAAACTAAAATTCATTTTTTTTTTTTTAATTTATTTAAGTAAATGCATCTCTTGGTTACTTTCTGATATTTTGATATCACGCGTAAACTAATCAACCGATTTCAAAACTTGTTATACCGTTAGAAAGGTATTAAAATCACATTTTGAAAACATATACTGTAAAGATTCTATATTACACTGAAAAAATTTGATATTATTGTGTGACAAAAAAAGGTACCTAGCTATACTTTGGAAGTTATGCAGATACAGAAACTATGACTAAGTATTATATTAGATTCGAACAAGAATCGTATTATCAAACTTTTCAGACACAAACAATAAATTGACGTACACTTGATAAAGTTAATTTTTTATTTTTATTTATTTAGATTTAATATACAACTTTGCGCAGCTCATACTGCTGACTTTCGGAATATTTGCTTACTTTTAGTGATGTTTCATCTAAAGGTACAAAAGAATGGAAGCTTTGAGTTCCTGTCATAGTTTTGGCATTTTTGTATCTTGAGAGTAGCTTCTTCTTTTGTTTTGTTGTATTCATCAGCGTCTGCGTAAGCAACTTCTATGAAGGTGTTATACGTTTGTGAAGCCCAATGATAAAGGTCGTTTGAATTTGGTTTTTATTTGCCATGCTATAATTCCGAGCGCCTCTTTTCAATGTCCCACCTATACCTTCACATACATATTTTCCATGGCTGGTTGCGTAAAAGTGCCACTCAGCGAATATTTCGACATCAATTTTATGATGACATAAATTAATTAAGTTGTACTTGTTTTTGTACTGTGCTCCTGCACCATCTGACACATAGATAACTTTCGTAATTGAATTGCTTATATTAGTCTTAAGATAACTAATCATTTTTGAAATATATAGATGAACTGCTATGCTATCATGGATATTACAATCGGATATTATGGCAAAGGTTCTATGAGGGACAATCCATATGAAAACGTCTAATTCAAAAAGCTGGCTAGTCTCGGATTTCGCTCAAACTTTGAGGGACACTTCTTTAGGGTCCTTAAGGAACATTATTATTATTATGCCCAACGGATTTTACCCACCATCCCGCCCAACCGACACGAGGGGCGCATCCGCATAACGCGCGGATTAATTTGCCGAGTGTTTGAAAGGCGGAGGTTTGTTAAGCGTCGAGTTCTCAAAATGCTCAGCTACAGAAAGGAATTCATCAGCTGAGTGATATACATAAATAAATAGGGAATTGCAATAAATTAATACAACGTAGAAATCAAGTGTTAAGAGATAATAGAACAGTTATTTTGATCATAAAAAGCGAGTCCGAAATATCAAATGTGCCTGAATGAGAGTTAAAATCTTCGCACAAACACTGGAAAGGCTCGTGTAATTGAAAATTTGTCCTGCATTGCTTCAGCCGAATAGGCCTAAAGTGTCGTGAAGGTCGGGACGGAATATTAAAGTTAATTTCGTTTAAAAGAAATGGGCTGGAAATCGATCCGTTTATCAGTTTAGTCATGAATAATACACCTAGCATTTCCCTACGACTTGCAAGGGTTGGGAGATTGATAAGTTTCAAACGATTAGTATAAGGTGGAAGGTTATACGTTGAATCCCATTGTAGATTTCTCAATGCAAAGAGTAAGAACTGTTTTTGAATTGATTCTAGCCTATCAATATAAAGCTGGTAACGCGGATTCCATATAACTGAGCAATATTCTAATATAGGTCTAACTAGTGTAGTAAAAAGAGTCTTCGTAACATAAGGGTCATTAAATTCCTTTGACCACCTTTTCACAAAAGCTAAAACACCTCTAGCCTTATTAACTGTTGCCTCAATATGAGGACTAAAACTAAGCTTGGGGTTCATTGTCACCCCCAAGTCAACAAAAACATTAACATGTTCAAGATTGTGGTTGTTGATTGCATAAGAAGCTGGCTGTAGATCCCTACGTGAAAAACACATGAACTTACATTTTTTCAGATTGAGCGGCATATTGTTAACGTTGCACCAAGTTACTAAGTGGTCTAAATCAATTTGAAGCAAAGAACGTTCTTCAATCGATGCATATGACTTAAAAAGTTTAACATCATCAGCATACATCAAGATATTCGAAAACTTTATTGTTGTACAGATATCATTGATAAAAAGCAAAAACAGAACCGGGCCTAGATGGCTACCCTGAGGAACACCAGAGGAGACATCGATGACATTTGAAATTGCATTATTAAAGGTAACTCTTTGCGTTCTACCACGGAGATAGGAGGATATCCAACGGATGAGAGCGGGTTGAAAGCCAACCAGGGCAAGTTTATGAATAAGTAAAGAGTGGCTAACCTTGTCAAAGGCTTTACTAAAGTCGGTGTATATAACGTCGGTGTGGAGATTATCCCTAAACCCATTCGAGACATGTGTAGTGAATTCAAGTAAATTAGTTGTGGTCGATTTACCCTTACAGAAACCGTGCTGGGAGTTGGCAATCAGTGTTGATATAGAAAATGAAAGGTGATTGGTGACGATAGCTTCAAAAATTTTAGGAATAGCAGAGAGCTTCGCTATTCCGCGATAGTTTAGTATAGATGTTTTACTCCCACTTTTATAAAGAGGTATAAGAAAAGACTCTTTCCATGAAGCCGGGAAAACGCCGCGCTGTAGAGAAAGATTGAACAAATCGGTCAGTGGCAGGTATATGTGTTCTGCACACTTTTTAAGAAAACATGTCGGTATTAAATCAGGGCCAAACTTGGTTGACTCCTTTAAGGATTTTAAATGTGACAAAACATCTCCTGGATCTATACTAGGAACATAAATTGAGTTACATGAATGTGGACGATATGGGTATACAATTTGTGATGAATTAGTTTCAGAAGAGTAATTAGACTTGAAAAATTGAGCAAAGTAATCAGCAATCACTAGATCGTCGCTGGATATGTTATCATTAAATTTCATTGTTGAAGGAAACATATTGACACAAATTTATTTTTTATAACCACTGGTTTCGGACTGGTCAAGTTTCAAACTTTGAAAAACGTCATTTTTAGGCCTACACTATTTTAGCTGTAAAAATGTTTCCATTAGCGATATCTTTACATTCGATTTAGCGTTTTAAAGAAAAAAGATAGTAGTTTGTTCAAATATAATACCTGGTACTGAAAATACGTATTTATTTTATCGATTTTCGTCAACTTTAGCCGGCTCTGGCGTATTTACTGTTTTAAGTAGCCACTCAATATTTGTCAGAAATTAATATATTGCACGCGTTTTTTTTTTTGTTGAAAAGTTGGGAGCTTCAGCTTTCAGACTATGTAAAGGTTGCTTGAAAAAAGACCCAAAAATTATACGAAAATTTACTTTGAAAAAAAAAAATTTATATTGGTTAAGGAGATCCATCAGCAGAGACCCTTAGAATGAAAATAACGAAACGAAATTCGTATTTTTATCTCTTGATAAACATGTCCGTTTTCGAGCCTGAAAACCATGATTTTTGAAAATTGACAAATTTCGAGATAATAATTTATCTATAAGGAGTGGGGTTTTTTGGCCGATGGATGGATTAATTTCTTCTAGGATATGTACCCTTAATTTCTGATAATTATTGAGTGGCTACTTATAACAGTAAAGACGCCAGCGCCGGCTATATTTGACGAAAATCGATACAAAAATACGTATTTTCAGTACCGGGTTTTTAATACCAGGTACTCGCCATATGATTTAATATTTATATTTAAACAAACTACTATCTTTTCTCTTTAAAACGCTCTATAGAATGTAAAGATATCTGTAATGGAAACATTCTTACAGGTTAAATAAGGTAGGCCAAAAATGACGTTTTTCAAACTTTGAAACTTGACCAGTCCGAAGCCAGTGGTTATAAAAAATAAATGTGTATCAATATGTTCCTTTAGGACCCTAAAGAAGTGTCCCTCAAAATTTGAGCGAAATCCGAGACTAGTCAGCAACGATTTTTGCTAATGTTAGACGTTTTCATATGGATTGACTCATGAATTAGGTTATTGTTATCTTTGTAATAAATAACGAACGGATGTATCGCGGCTTGATTATTATTCCAATGATATCCTTGAATAGAATCTTGTATAACAAACGCATACTTTTCAGCAAAATCCATTTGAACTAGCAGTTCTACTGGCAGCAGTGTCATTTTTCTTTCACTTACGAAGCGGGACTGGCGCTTAGCTGTGAAATGATGTGGCACCAGCTTATTGATGTGTTGTACAAAATCGTCAATAAATGTGTTTGTAGTAGAGGAAATAGTTTCGATATTACATCTGAGTGTTGTGTTCCATTTTTTGTAAATGACTTCTTGAATCGAATTTTTTTCGTAATATCCCAACACCATCGTTCTAAGGTTCGTTAAATTATCGTAGCACCGACCACACTTTGATACGCAAGACTCGCTGTTTTCTATGTATATTACCATTACAGACAACGAATTTAAGAACATCTTTATAGTTTCTGAAATTATGTTGACCTTCCATCGATTTCAAACCGGATTTTTCGAACATCAGTTTTACATTCTGATGCAATGTGCACACACAAACATTTTGCTGGCTTCCAACCTCAAGTTTGATACAATTCTCTGGTCGCAACATGGTAAATTTTGTAAATCCTAATTGAAGTGAAGGATGTAAAAAAACTTTGTTTTATTTTTATACCCAGCTGTACTTGTACACAGGGTATTATAACTTTGTTAGGATAACGGTTGGTTGTACAGGTATAAAGGAATCGAGATAGATATAGACTTCCATATATCAATATGATCAGGATCGAAAAAATATTTGATTGAGCCATGTCCGTCCGTCCGTCCGTCTGTCCGTTAACACGATAACTTGAGCAAATAATGAGATATCTTCACCAAATTTGGCATGCGTACTTATTTGGGTTCAGAATAGATTGCTATTGAAAATGGGTAAAATCGGACCATAACCACGCCCCTTTTTCGATATCGAAAATTTCGAAAAACGTATAAAATGGGTTAATTCAATATTAGAAGCACCTACAATGATAAAATTTGCAATATGTATTGATTTAGATGTTCTAAGGCCGATTTTATAAAAATTTTTGAAAAGGGGGCGTGGTACCGCCCACGTATATTTGAAGAAATTTTAAAATTTTGACTCTTAATAACTTCAGAACAGTTTATGCTAGTATAACGAAATTTCGTAGAGGACATACTATTGTTGTGGTAAATTCAGCTATAGAAAATAAACGAAATCGCTTCGCGACCACGCCTACTTTTTCATAAAAGTTATATTGAAAGGAGGTGGAAATATTGAAAAGTCCATATCTAATTAACTGATTTCGCTATAATAATATAATTTGGTACATACATCAACTTTCATATTCTTTACATAATTTTTTCAAAATTTTGGAAAGTGGGCGTGGCACCGCCCACTTATGAGTCAAGCAATTTTTAAATTCGACTGCTAACAACTTCAGAACGGTGTGAGATAGATTTACGAAACTAGGTACCAGGCATGTTATGTTTATGTAGAGTACTACCACAGAAAATAAGAAAAATCGGTGAACGATCACGCCCACTTTATGTGCACAGCTGGGTATGTAATGTTCGGTTTCACCCGAACTTAGACTTCCTTACTTGTTTTGTATATCTTTGCTAATTTTTATCAATTCGTAAGATAAATCATGCCCAAAAATGATCCTAATTTCCTTAGATGCCATGGGGTTTGGTAATAGAGATAATATTTTTTGCTTATCCAAATTATTTGAGCAGTTTTCGATTTGATATTTCATGTTATTCAAAATTTCTTCGTAGTTAGTTTTGATCTTCTTTAGGTCTTCTGATAAAGTTGGTAGTGAAGCACCTCCAAGTGAATCCGAAATACTTTGCGCAATTTGCTGTATTTTTTTTGCAGTATGCCTCCCTTTCTAAATATTTTCACTTCATTGGCGATGGATGTCTTCCAAGATGAGGAATAACATGCTTATTTATATTGTCGACGAGTTCGTTGCGTTCGAGTGATTTAGTATATCTGCTGCATGTTGAAACTTCCTTATATTCTTGATACAATTCTCAGCTAGTCAAGATTTCTTGTGCTTCTTCACTTTTCGTTTCAGTAGAACGCTGATTATCAGCCATCTTGATAGCATCCTTCAGTTTAAAGTGACAACTTGCGCAAATACAGCAACGATCAATGTTGGAGATTGCTGGAAAATGCTCAGATATCAGCGCAGCTTCGTTTAAGGTAATGTTTCGAAGTTGAGAGAAACATTTTCTTGATAGTTTCACACATCTGTATTTATTAGTTGATTCCATATCAAGGCCTAGTTTCGTTCAGGTCTGTGTCTATCCGTTGCGTTGGTTTTTTTATAGTCCATGGGTGCTGTGACAGGTAATGTCAATCTATGTGTCCGTGGTAGGTACGGTGACCATCCGTTCTGTTTTTGGCAGAACAGTTCTGTTTTTAAGAAGCTTGTTCTGCGTATTTTTTTTTTCTAAGGAAAATAACAGAAATGTTCTTTTTTTAAGCAAATGTTCTGTTTTTGTTCTGCTTTTTGTACAGGCAACCCTTTTAACAAATGTAATAACTCTGTAAAGTTATACGCTGTTTCCACCAAAAGCAAACACTGTGTTATCCTAGCGTGTTTAGAAGCAAACAAAACACCATTCGAAAATTTCATACAAATCTCATAACCCAAGCCCATTACAATCCTCCTTTCAAAGCGTGTTTGCTTTGGGTTTGCATACACTTGCGAATTTCTCGACGCAGAGACCGAAGTGTGTTAGTCTTCGACGCAGAAAACTGAAGTGTGTTAGTCTTCGACGCAGAGAACGAAGTGTGTTAGTCTTCGACGCAGAAAACCGAAGTGTGTTAGTCTTCGACTCAGAAAACTGAAGTGTGTTAGTCTTCGACGCAGAGAACGGACCATGTTAGCCTTCCACGCTAACTGAACCGAGTTAGTATTCGTTGGGAACGACGAATTAATAAAAATATAAATTGAACTTTCTTAGCATAAACAAACCAGTTATTCTAGGTTTTATATTAACAAGGAAAATGTCTATCACCATCAAGAAATACTATTCACAAAAATTACTGACTTTTAATTGATGCAGTTTAGTTGAAATTATTTGAGATTACAATTTCAATGTTTTACAGACGTTGACAACATTTTTTACTGCAAAAAGATGATTACGTCATGCAAATCAGGAACACTTTTTTATTCCAATCATTGAAAGTGTAACGTCAAATAGTTTATAAGCGAGTAGCGAAATTTTCACGTGAGGACAATACCAAGCTTTGAGTAAAAAAGAGTTCTGTTTTTTCAGAAAAAAATTATGGTCACCGTAGTGGTAGGTAACGTTAATATGCGTGTGTGCGTGCGCGGCATTGATACGTCCGAATTGTTACCTGATATTGACATACCGCTTGTTAGCTAAGCGGTAGGTTAAGGTAGGTAGAAATCTGTGATTTTTGCCGTTTGGTTCATTTTTCGTTTTTGCTTGTTCATTGTTACGTGTTTGGTTGCTGTTTCTGCTGACTTGTGCTGTTTTTTGTAAATTATTTTTAAGGGTTAAAATATTTCGTCGTTTATTATCCTGACGTTAAATGTTTTTAACTTGTATAACTCCATGTTCTCAAGTACATTCAGCCGCCGACCTTTTCCTTGTATGTGAAATATTCGAGCTGTTGTTTTGATGTTAGCTGGGGTGCATCCCCTGGAATACAAAATTTTTTACAGTGTATTTTTTTAAAATCTGATTTAAATACTGATTAAATACCTTACCGAAAGTAACCAAGAGATGCATTTACTTAAATAAACTAGTTCCTTGGGAGGGGGCGAAACTGAAGGTAGTCTCGGATGCGGAAGTACCCCGTCGCATTATCTTTGTCGGGTATTTTAAAGAGGACGATTGCCCCTCAAACGAGCATATCCTCAGAGTCAGTGGCGGAAATTGCAATAGCTGTAGATCCGGTGTCAGCTGAAACAATCCGTCACCATAATAATACAATCAGTTTGGCGTATGCCAAAGTGAAACTTCGGCTTAAAACCAAACCGTCTCTGCCCCGGGTACACTGAACCAAAAACATACATGTTTTTTATGAACAAAGTTTCATAGAAGTTCACGCTGATTTTTTCTTAGAATCTAAGAAAAATTACATATAATTTAAGAAAAAATTCTTATTATATATGAAAAAATACGTTACATTTTATTAACGTCAGAACTTCGTTCTTAAATAATAAAAACTAAAATTCATTATTGTTTTGGCTGAATTTGTTCTTAAATCTTACGAATTTGTTCTTAAATTCTAAGAAATTGCGTACGTACAATTTTCTCACTATGATTATAAGAACTTTTTCTTATTATTTAGAACTTGTTTCGTAGATTTTAAGAACTATTTCTTATATTTTAGGAAAGTGTCATAGATTGAACTAACATTTTCTTACCTGAGCAGATAGCTGTCACTGTGAAAAATTTTTCATTCATTTTAAATGCTGAATATAGTCAAGGCAAATTCGCTATATGTAAATAAATACATAGTTAATATAAGTGAATTCGCCTTCCATTTAGTGTAAAAAGGTAAGTTTACTATTTGCCATTAATTTTAAGTGTGCTAAACATTTTTTAATTATTTTACAGATGGCCATAGACTTCAAAGACACAAACAACACAATACAAGACAGAAGAGCCCTGGCAATCGCAATCCTGGTGGTGCATGGCAGCGCTTGTGGCACTAAATGGTAGCAACGAGATTTTTTTCCCGCCTTTGATGAATTCTGCATACGACACTATTTACTATCTATCTATCCACCCGACGTGTAGATCGTGCCCGAATGCTGGTAGCGCCGTCAAAGAGAATATATCAACAAGAGCCACCACTCGTTATGAAAGCAACGAAAAAGATGGATGCCGTTTTCTTTCAGGGTTTCGGTAATTTCGATATAAATATGTTATTGTCTAATCAAAACAAAATGTGTAAAAGAAAATAGACGAGAAATGAAATAACACAAGAGTCGAAACAAAAATTTAGCAGCTGTCGAATTTACAAAACTGAGGAAAACAAAATTACCGAAACCCTGAAAGAAAACGGCATCCATCTTTGTCCTTGCATTTATAACGAGTGACGGCTCTTGTTGATGTATTCTCTTTGGCGCCGTGCCACTCTCTACGCTAGTTCAACTAAGTATTATATTCACCCCTATTACGGTTGTCAACATTGTCGAAAATAGTGTCGATGCGTCCGAATTGGTATTGCCGTCGTCAAAGTCGATAACTTTTGGCAGCTCTTGATACTATTTTGGTATTGACGACAACAATAGTGATCCTTTGGATGCTCCGAAGGTTGTGACTTTTGACAGTTTGGTATTTGTTTACTTTAGGGGTCAACAGCTAATAAATTAGCTAAAATTATGGGAGATAGCTCAAAAGACGGGGTTTGGCCTCAGGATCACGAATCCCCAAGCGTTTTTTTTTTAATATTTTGCTTCTTTGAAGAGATATTTGCAATCAAATTTGCAAGTTTTCATGTGGTTGTTATAATTTTATTAGGCTGTACCTTTAGCTATCTCCCATAATTTTAGCAAATTTATTAGCAGTTGACCCCTAAAGGAAACAAATACCGACAGTTTTTATGAAAAAATTCAGCTGTTGAGAGCCAATAAACAATTGTCAAAATAAATGATCGTAGTTTTGCTATAAAATGATCGATAACACGTCAACGTCAACACATTGATGAAGTAAATACCAGAACTACATTCATGCGACGTTGATATTGATATGACTTGACGTTGATATTGATACGAAGTGGCAATTGATATTGGCAACCATAATAGGGGTGATTAGCTACATATCGTCGCTCCCAACGAAGACTAGCATGGTTCAGTTAGCGTGGAAGACTAGCACGGTTCGTTGTTTGCGTGGAAAACTAGCAGTAGCTAGTTTTTTGTAAATAATATTTAACAATAATAATTAAACTTTCATGGATAATATGCTTCGTTTTTATTTTATTTTCTTGGAATGGGTTCGTATATTATAAGAATTATTTCGTAAAATTTAAGAATGGATTTATACATTCTAAGAACGAGTTCGTATAATTTATGAATGGATTGTCATATTCTAAGAATGAGTTCGTACAATTTAAGAATATTTTCAAACGTTCTAAGAATGAGGTCGTAGTATTTATTGACATATTCTAAGAATAAGTTCGTAGATTCTACGAATGAGTTCTTGGATTTTAAGTATTATTATTGAAATTTTGTTCGACATGAATATTTACGAATTTTTGTTCTTAAATTCTACGAAAACGTTCTTTGGAGAGCTTTTAATGAAAAAAGTTCTTAAAATATATGTACTTTTTCGTAGAAAATATGTACTTTTTTGGTTCAGTGTAGCCAATGAAGCCAGCGACAATGATGAAAATGTTGCGGTAGAAAATAAGGCTGTAGAACAAACAGCCTGCAGCTCAAAATCGGCAGAGGTGCAAACTAAAATTCAGCTGGAGTCCACAGCAGAAGCTACGATTATCGAGACTACACCGCCCTCTCAAAGCCGGCAAATAAATCAATTACGTAGCGAGAACCCTAGACTCGGGGTCGACAAAAAAAACGGGCCAAAGTCAGGCATCTAATGGGGATGCTTTGCTCAGCGGCAACCTAAAGTCATCGGTGGCGGATAGGGACCGCAAAAAATGTCAGCCCTCCCAGCAAACTCTCGCAGTTCGAGGCGTCTAAAATGCCTCCAGGTGAATCTTCGCCATGCCAAGGCAGCTTCGGATTTTTTTAGCAGAAGATACAGCAGAGAAGGTCTGGGAGTGGCCTTCATTCAAGAACCATGGATTTTACATGGTTCCGTAAAAGGTTTAAGCTACTGACTGTAAATTAATATATGCCACCGGTTCCCGTCCCAGGGCGGCGATGCTTCTAAACAAGAAACTGTCGTTTATCCCGCTCCTACAGTTTATGACGGCGGATTTGGTTGCAGTTTGGGCAAAAATTCCAACCCCAAGAGGTGAAAAAGAGGCCATTTTGGCATCAGCTTACTTTCCCGGTGAGGAGGAAACAGCCCCCACTGCTGAATCCAACGGAAGGGTATCCCATGGGTCCTGTGCTGTGACGCAAACTCCCACCATACAGCTTGGGGTAGTAAGAACATAAATAACGGGGGTGAGCACCTCCTGGAGTTTATTAGTAGTTATAACATCAATGTCATAAATCGTGGTAATAAACCGACGTTTCTTAATGCTATTAGAGGGGAGGTTCTTGACCTAACTCTATGTAGCTAAAACATGGCCTTCGCTGTCACAAATTGGCACATCTCGGGGGAGGAATCAATGTCGGACCACAAACATATTGTGTTCGACATGGGTCACTTCTCTGAGCATGAGTCCGTTTTCAGAAATCCAAGGAAGACGAAATGGGAACTATTTCGCTTCACCATGGAAGAAAGTGGCAATTGCTTACAAAAACCGATAACTACGGTGCGTGAGATTGAGGCAGAAGCTGAACAATTTCAGTCAGATATTATAACGGCTTTTAATGAGAGTTGTCCCCAGGCTAAAAAACGTGTACAACGGGATGTGCCTTGGTGTAACAAAAAGCTTGCACAACCAAGATGTCAAGCAAGAAAGTTTTTCAATACAGCTAAAGACACGGGAGACTGGGTATCCTATAAAAATACCCTAACCTCCTACAATAAAGAACTTAGGAAGTCTAATACGGCTGATACATTAGGCGCTTTTGGGAGTTAACTTGAGCATAATCTTCATTATAAACTCCCAAAAATTAAGAAGATTTGAGCAGTTTTAAAAAATTTGCACTGGCAACACTCTGTAGATAAATAGACAAAAACAGCAAGAAACACTATGAAATTAAGGGTAGCTGACAGATAGGCGTCGCGCTGGTTTTTAAAATCCGACTTTCGACAGCTAGATGTCGCCGAGGTAGGTAAAATATGGTGCAATAACAACCAAAGTAGTAATTCTCAATGCTGTTAATCTTCAATCTTGTGTGTGTCAGGGTAAAATTTGGATCTGATTAAAGAAGATTTATTGGAGATAATCTCCGTGTGTGTATCCATAGCATAAGAGGGCGACTTGGAGAGAACACTGCGAAAACATTAGAGATCTTCTTACGGCAGTGCGGCTAACCAATGTCAAAAATATCCAAAGGGCTTTATCGACTTTCAGTCCTTTCAAATCCCCAGGACCGGATGGGGTCTATCCTTGTCTGTTACAGCAAGGAATTAACTATAAAGCTCCAGTCCTAACAAATTTATATAGAGCATCCCTGCTGCTAGGATATATTCCTAACAGGTGGACAGAGGTTAAGGTTGTTTTTATACCG
The DNA here is from genome assembly GCA_964058755.1 of Campiglossa producta. Taxonomy (NCBI): domain Eukaryota; kingdom Metazoa; phylum Arthropoda; class Insecta; order Diptera; family Tephritidae; genus Campiglossa; species Campiglossa producta. The sequence continues at coordinate 97,186,961 of CAXKVI010000002.1, read as the reverse complement.
AAACCAGGGAAACCGGAAAATCTGCCATCTTCATATCGACCATTAAGTCTCACTTCCTTTCTCCTAAAAGGAATTTAGAAAATTTTGGATCAGCACATTAGAGAAGAGAACTTAAAGAAACTTCCTCTGTGTCCATTGCCTTACGGAAAAAATTGAAAAGACCATAGAGTCTAAAAACATAGCCCTGTGTGCATTTATCGATATATCAGGCGCTTTCGATAATACGACGTATCAGGCGATTGAGGAAGCTATGATTAGCAAGGACGTAAGCAATGATTACTCGCTGGGTGCTGGCCATGCTAAAGCAAAGGAAAATCAGCTTTGAGATAGGAGGGAACGCTGACTCAATCGTGGCCACAAGAGGATGCCCTCAAGGAGGTGTACTTTCTCCTCTACTTTGGACCCTTGTCATAGACGAACTTCTTTACCTTTTGAAGGGCAATGGTCTTGACGTTCAGGGCTATGCAGATGGCTTGGTCGTCTGCGTAACAGGAATGCATGACGAAACAATATCCAATCGCATGCAACAAGCCCTTCGCATCATTTAAAGATGGTGTGCTAGCAAAGGACTATCTATTAACCCAAACAAAACAATCTTGGTGCCTTTCACGCGGCGAAGAAAGCTGCCCTTGTTAGAGCCGTCCCTAGGAGGCAGCCGCATACGATTTTCAACGGAGGCAAAATACCTAGGAGTAACATTGGACAAGATCCTTACATGGAATGTTCATCTGGAAGCTACGATAAATAAAGCAACGAGGGCCTTTTTCGCGTGCACTAGACTTTATGGCAAAACATGGGGCTGTCTCCCAAAATGACGTATTGGTCAGTTAATACAGTTGTGAAGCCAATAGTCACCTACGCTTCCCTGGTCTGGTGGCCTAAGACTGCTCAGAGAACAGCAGCAACTAAATTAAGTAAGCTGCATCGGCTGGTCTGTCTCGGCATAATACGTGGAATGAGAACGTGCCCTGCTGATGCTCTAAGTGCCCTTGTAGGAATACCTCCCTTCCCTATTTTGATAGAGAAGGAAGCCACATTCGCTGCATTGAGACTTCAAAATGTTTCTGATCTTAAAATCGGAAATATGACAGGACATATGAAGATAGTCAAGAACTTCATAAACGATCCTATATTGCAACTAAATGATGCAACAACTACTACGCTCAAGATCACGCGAAAACTTGGGGTTTCAATCGTTGATCGAGTGCTCTGGAAAACAGGGAACCCATATGCTGAATCTGATTCGGAGACTTGGTATACGGATGGATCGAAGCTGGAAGATGGTAAAACCGGAGCAGGTATCTATGAATCCACACAGAGCCAACAGTGCCTAATAAAATAGAACAAAAGTCATAAGATATCTCTATAGATTTTCTTCAAGAAGATGTGCTTCTTATTATTGTAGAGACCGTCTTTTTAATTTTATTAAGAAGATTTTCTTTTTAATATTTTAAATGAAAAATAAAATGATATCGCCCTCACCGAGAATCGAACTTACAATTTTCGGAATGATAAACCCAGCTGTTAACCATCAGGCCATCGCTCACTTTTGATTGCCAGCTTCTAATTACCGATATGTGTAGAGTTGTTAATGTTTCAAAGGAAAATCTTATAAATATATTTAAGAAGATTTCTTTTTAACATTTCTAATTAGGAAAAAAAGAGAGAGAATCGAACTTACAATTTTTCGAATGCTAAACCATGCTGCTAACCATCCGGCCATCGTATACTAATAATTGCCCGCGTCTAACTACACCTTTGTACTAAATGTATAGTTTTTTAATAAGAATTTCTTCTTAAAACCAAAAAGATTTGCCTACAGTTTTTTCTTCGTTTGCACCGTTGCGACTACCCCTTTGCCCAAAAGCTGATCATGAAGACAATCTTATTAATTTTATTAGGCATTTTTGGCTCTGTGCACTATTTTCCAAGCGGAAATCCATGCAATAGAAATCTGTGGCAGAGAATGCCTCCGAAGAGGACTATCCTCTAAGCGAATTTATATTATGTCGGACAGTCAGGCCGCCTTACGTGCCTTGCAGTAGTACACAATAACTTCGAAGCTTGTTTATGAGTGCGTCACAGTCCTTAATGATCTGGGGGCCAAAAACAAAGTGTTGTTAGGTTGGGTCCCAGGGCATGAAGGACATGACGGCAAAGAAAAAGCGGACCAGCTTGCAAAACAGCAATAAGCTGATAGGTCACACAATAGATCGTATTAATGGTCGCGTTGTAATAAGGACTTATAATCTATTATATTAATAGGCAAACAAATTTTACGTATAAATATTTGCCAAGCTTAAACCCATACTAAATATGCATAAATATTTATGAAATGCATATGGATTTGTTGGCATACCTCTAAGGCAGTGCACAATTATCTAATATATAACTAATCCTGCTTCATTTATCTGTAATAAGCGAATGAAAATTTCTATGCCACTTGAATTGGTTATCTGACAATCAATTTGTACATAAAGCGATAGCCCAGTGGGAAGCGTCGGGGGTAGTGGTCGAGCGGTTAATGGTTCAAGTACAGCTATCGGCCAATTTTTTTTTTTTTTTTTTTGTCATTGAAAATTGTTTTTTTTTTTTTCAATATATAAAAATTTCTTATCTTGACTTTTTTAAAATTTTTATGTTTGTGATATCTATTTTCGAGAAAAAAATTGCTGAATATTTTTAATTGACGGAAAGCATATGCATACATACCACCCATTATAGAAATGCGATAACCGCTTATTCAATTTGGGTTTTTTTTGTCTAATTTTTGATGATATAAGATCGAAGTTGCGAAATTTTTTCAAACACAGTAGTCTATTTATCGGATTTCGGTAGATTACTTTTATAAATTTTAGTGATTTCTACCGTTTGAGACAAAACGATCGCATAAATTAGTGGCCATTTGTTAAGCACAACCTCATTATCCGATTATTCAAGTGCAACATAAAATCTCGAAAACCGAATATTTGCATGGCATTAGCCATAAATAATTTTGGAAAGGGCTGCTGTAATTTAATATTTTTATTATATAATAACAGCCGCTATTTTTTAAATTCTTTCATGGCCTCATTTTGCCTATAGATGAGTTTTTAATGTATACATTTAAGTTGGTCGAGGTTCGGCCACGGGTCCTAAAGGCAGCTTTTGACAAAAAGTTGATCAGATGTTTGAATAAGTTGAACTATTTTAAATTGGTCGAATTTCGACCACGGGATATACTAGTAATAATAATAATACTTAAATAAATTACAAAAAACCGGATTTTAGGTTTGAGATAAGTTGGCTTTGTCAGCCAAGTTCAAGTGCACGTTATTCAGTTTTGGTAGTATTAGCGGTGGTATCTTATAGCGGTTGGTGAAAAGGACCAGTTCTACTTTTCCCGGGTTGATGCTCAGTCCGCAGCGCGAGCACCATGAGGAAACCTCTCTCAGTGCTACTTGCATCAAGTCGCACAGGGTTTGTGGGAATTTGCCCCTATATACTATAGCTATAGTCCTTGGGCTCGCAATGAGACGCCTTCCCCGCCTTAGGAATAAACACTACCGTGGCACTTCTCCAGGAGCACGGAATGTAGCTAAGAGCCAGGCAGGCTGTATAGAGAAATACCAGCCATTTGGCTGATGTCTCCAGCGTGTTTGTGAGTTGTGCGGGAATAATCCCGTCTGGCCCGGCAGCCTTGAAAGGTTCGAAGCTTTTAACCGCCCACCTAACCTTTTCCTCCGTGATGGGTATGTGTACAGCCAGGTTTGTTGTAGGTGCTAGGGGTTCCTCATGCAAGTTCCCTGGGAAGTGCGTATTCAAGAGCAGCTCTAGGGTTTCCCTCTCCGTGCTGGTCCAGGATCCGTCAGGTTTGCGCAAATAGCTTGTGGCTGTTTGAGTTTTTGAGAGCACTCGTCTAAGTCTTGCTGTATCGTCGACATTTTCGAACCCAGTGCAGAAATTTCTCCACGATACTCTCTTCGCCTGCCTCAGAGCTTTTTTGTAGGCCCTGAGTTTAACTTTATATTCGAGCCATTGAGTCTCCGTGCCAAGGCTCTTGGCCTTATTAAATTGTGTCCTACATGATTTACGGAGCGAGTCCAGGCTGGGGTATTATTTATTTATTTATTTATTTAAAGTCGATACAGACAATAAGCGGTCGACATAAAATATATATAGAAAGCAGAAAAGTTAAAAAGTACATATAAATTAACAGAATGTGTTGTAGATAAAATATAATCTTAATTCAATAGATACATATATTTATATGAATAACAAATTAATTAAACAAAAATAGGACTATACTAATGGGAAAATCACCGGATTCCCCTGTTGCTGTCGGAATGCACTAGATTCCGATCAGCACGCTGTCGGAATGCATAGAGATTCCGATCAGTGTGCTGCCGGAATGCATTCGATTCCGATCAACGCCGAAAATGGCAGCACGTGACGCCAATCCAAAGATTACTAACGTTGTTGGAATGCAATCGATTCCAATCAACTCAGTAAGTAGAAGACCATAGAAAGTATTACATTGGAATCTGCGCAAAAGTGGCAGGACATGTATAAAATCGAAATACTTACGTTGTTGGAATGCATTCGATTCCAATCAAATGCTAGACCAAAGTTGAAAAGCATTCGTTTCTCCTTCATTACTCTCCCAGTCTTCTCTGCTGGGTATGTTTATTTTGAAACAGCTATCCCCGACTGCAGTGGTCGCACAACGATCTGTGCTTAGAGGAAGAAAGTACCCGCACCCCAACTGGAGGTTTCCCTTAGGCGCAGAGCTGATGCCGCCGCTGACCGAAACCCTTCCAGATCAAGTGGCAAAATTCCTAGAATGACCTGGAGGGCTTCGTTGGGCGTTGTCCTTAGCGCACCGCTTATACAGATCATATTGGATTTATGGACTTTCCGCAACAGCTTCAGTTATGTTGCCTTGCTCAGCGTAGGCCACCATACGACGACTCCATACAGCATGATTGGGCGAATGATGGCCGTGCAGATCCAATTGCATACTCTAGGGCTGAGCCCCCATTTTTTGCCAATGGCTCTTTTGCATGTGTAAAGAGCGATGCAAGCTTTCTTCTGGCGCTGAAGAACATTCTCCTTCCAATTCAATTTCCTGTCCAGAACTATGCCTAGAAACTTGGCCTTATCCGACAAGCCCAGGCGCGTGCCATCTAGTTCTGGTAGGCTTAGTGGCGGTATTTTGTACCGGTTGGTGAAGAGGACAAGTTCCACTTTCCCCGGGTTGATACTAAGTCCGCAGCGAGAAGACCACGTCGAAACTTCTCGCAGTGCTACTTGCATCAGGTCACACAGAGTTTGTGGGAGCTTGCCGCTGAATGTAATTTCCTAGGAAGGCCACGAGACAGTAGTCCTTTTCACACAGCGATTTCTCAATGACAGATACTAGGCTGTGCAGAGCAGTTTCTGTTGATTTACCCTTGGTGTATGCATGCTGATAGCTAGAGATAAGGTTTCTATCAATAGTCGTTGAGATGTAGTCGCTTAGTATCCTCTCAAAGGTTTTGAGTACAAAGGACGAGAGACTGATCGGTCTGTAGTCTTTTGGCTTAGGGATAAACACTACAGTGGCGCTTCTCCAGGAGCCCGGAATGTGGTTGAGAGCCAGGCAGGCTGTGAAGAGAAATACCAGCCATTTAGCTGATGTCTCCAACGTGTTTATAAGTTGCGCGGGGATAATCCCGTCGGGGCCGGCAGCCACGGTTCAAGGCTCTTAACTGCCCACCTTACCCTTTCCTCAGTGATGGGTATATTTACTGCCAGGTTTGTTGCAGGTGCTAGTGGTGCGTCATGCAGGGTCCCCGGAAAATGTGTATTCAAGAGCAGCTCAAGGGTTTCCTCTTCCGTGCTGGTCCAGGTTTTCGCAAATAGCTGATGGCTGTTTGACTTTTCGAGAGGACTCGTCTAAGTCTCGCTGGGTCGTCGACCTTTTCGACGCCAGTGCAGAAATTTCTCCACGAGGTTCTCTTCGCCTGTCTCAGAGCTTTTTTATAGGCCCTTAGTTTAGTTTTATATTCGTGCCAATGAGGCTCAGAGCCGAGGCTCTTGGCCTTGTTAAATTGTTTCCGGCATGATTTGCGGAGCGAGTCCAAATCGTAGGACCACCAATGTGGCCTGTCCAGAGCATTTGAGAGCGCCGATGTAAATTTAGTAACAAGATCCTCCAGCTCCACTACTGATGATGGGGCTTGTGAGGGCTGTACTGGTAGGTCTTTGTCTAATATTTCATTGTGTAACTGCCAATTAGTGTTACGTGGATTGCGCTTCATAATTGGTTGTTCTACAATAAAGTCTAAAACCATTTCTATGTAACGGTGGTCGGAGAATGAATGTTCTTCAAGAACCCGCCATTTTCTGACCCACTCATAAGCGCCTTCACTACAGATAGTGAGGTCTATGACCTCCCTGCGGGTCTTAGTGATAAAAGTAGGCTCATTACCCACGTTGCAAATTACCAGGTTGGTTGTTAATAGGTAATCAAACAGATACTCGCCGCTGGCATTGATATCGGAGCTCCCCCATTGAACATGGTGAGCATTAGCGTCCGTTCCAATAATAAGATTACCCGTGCAGAAATTTGATACCAGGTCTTTCACCTCCATTTGTGGTGGAGATTCTTCGGCGTCGTAGGGCATATAGACCGACACCACCGTCAGGCGGGTGCTGTCGACCGTTAGACTGATAGCGGTAATATCACTATTGGTGTAGTTAGGTAGGAGAAAGGAGTTCAAAGGAAAAATCTTTGACAATTCAATTTACGTTGCTAACTGTTTGTTTTATTTTTATAAAAGATCACGGAATTAAAATGAATTAAATCCCACGAAAATGATTTTATCCCCAACGGACCTACAAAGTAAATCGGCACAAATTTCAATGAATGGGCATGTGTTTAGCACTTTTGACACTATTTCCATTTCAGTTTGCAAATAGTGTCAATGACTTATTTTCTCTTATTTTCTTTTTGACACTAATTCCATTTCGAAAGCGCAATAGTGCCAATTGACACTATTTCCAATTTACTATGGAAATAGTGTCAATTGACACTATTACCAGTGACACTATTACCTGTCACCGTATTTCACATTTCTGTAAAAGGGAAAAATCCTTACTTTTCATTGCAAGAAGAAAAACTAATGATTGTTCCCTTTTACAGAATGCTAACACCTTCTTGAATGCATATAGAGCAGAAACTATTCCGTAAAAGGGAAAATCAAATGAGAGATAAAGCCATACGAGATAACGCCATATGGCCTTATTGCTCTTTGAAATTGGAAATAAAACCATACAGAAATTTTGGCGCGGATATGGCTTTATCTCTCTTTGAATTGAGTGATAAGGCCGTATGGCGTATCACTCGTTAATTACCCATTAAGGTTCTTGCTGGGCAATTCTAAATGTGGAACACAGGTAGGGTTGCTATTTTGAGGAACTGTGGATTGTATTGTTCGGCGATTGAGGCCAAATGTGATGGAATTCCAAATTTGGAAAATGAGATTTGTATGGAAAAAAGCGCCAAATTTGCAATTTTTCACCAAATTTGGTGCGGTGTAAATGTACTATTAATTCATGACAATTTCGTGCATTAGAACGTGCATTCAGAAGAGGATAATTTAGGAAATAATGTACTTTAAGACCGATAGTACACATTAAGTGTCCCCTTTATCTACCGAATTATACCGGTAGGTTTTTCCCGTCTTGAAGCTCAGTCCGCAGCGGGAGCATCATGAGGAAGCGTCTCGCAGTGCTACTTGCATCAAGTCGCACAGGGTTTGTGGAAATTTGCCCCTATATGCAATAGCTAAATCGCCTGCATATGCCACTACCTTCCCGACCCTCTAGCTCGTGTGTCGCAGCAACGAATTGACATTGAGGTCCAATAGAAGCGGGGAGAGAAAAACTATTAGAAAATACCCCTCAAACATTCTGGGAACGCTCATAATTTAAGAGTCCGATATGAGTCCTAAATATTAAAAAAAAAATAGCCTCCGAAATAAGATCATATAAGAGTACTTTATGACTCCGATTTGATGAAAATTATGAGCCGTATGCTGAAACTGTTCATTTAACAAAGCAATTTTGGAACAAATTTTCATATATTGTTTGTGAAATTTTTTTGATTTCAAATAAATATTCAATTACATCGCGTGCAGACTCCCCTCAAACATTCTAGGAGCGCAAATAATTTGAGAGTCCGAAATGAGTCGAAAATATGTATAAAATATGACCCTCCGAAATATGACCATATAGGAGTCCTTTATGACTCCGATATGATGAAATTTATGAGCTATGAACCAACAGTGTTCATTGAACAAATCAGCTTTGGAACAAATATTCACATTTCGTTTGTGAAAATTTTTTTATTTCAAAAAAAATTTCAATTCTGAACATTTTTGTTTTTAACGTGCGGACTGTTCCTGCTATAACACACCTTTTTGGACTTCGATTTTAATATTGCTGGCCACCTTTATTACAAACTGTTCAAGATATTTCCTGGCCTCATAAGTATGTATACCTACATACATACCATAAGTGTTTCATGGTGTTTTTTCAGTGCATTTTTACGTGTATATTATTAAGAATGCATAATTGCAGACCATGACTCATTCAAGGACTTTCCCCACATATGTATATCAAATGGGCTTGCCCCACAGATATGTAATGTCATGTATGCTTTCCTAATTCCAGACCGCCACCGTTCCCTCCAAATGCCAAAAAGTCGTCAATCATGAAGTATATGACTTTTGTGATAGTCATAAATGCATCCGAGAAGCCTCATAAAGGTCATATATGACTCATATTTAATCTCTATATGACGACGACCATCGCAGGAAGGGAATTACACTCCTTTCGGACTCATAATTGAGCTCATAAAGAGCGCAAATGCTCCTATTTAGGACTCCTTTCTGCATTATTTATGACTCCGATTGTTTGCTGGGAAAAGATGTATAGACAAAGGGGAAAAAAAGAAAGAAAAAAAAAATAGAAAAGAGAAAATGCTCTTAAGTTAGGTTCAAGTGGCTGCCGCAGAGGCACACCTAGGCCAGTATTAAAAGGCCCGTTGTGATACCACCAACACTAGGAAAGTCAGTTCCGGGACCCTGCCATATGGAAAATCCCGGTATTAACGGAATTCTCCACATAGCAGAATCCCGGGACTGACTTTCCTATACCGACACCGTTACTCCTCCTCGAACCATTTAGATGACTTGATGAAGGCCATCAGGTCCTTTATGTCCAGCTCCGTGACCTGGCGTAGGCTGACCAGGAAGGGAACTCCCAAAAAGCGCATTCTCGCGCCACTTAAAGCCGGGCAGTTGCAGATGAGGTGCTCCACCGTTTCCTCCTCCTCATCATCCTTACAACTCCTACAGCATCGTCGGTAGGGCACACCAAGTCTTTCTGCGTGCCTACCTATGAGGCAGTGCCCAGTTAATACGCCTATTAATATGGAGATTTCTCTTCTCCTTAGGGCATAAATTTGTCTTGATCTTTTATGATCTCACTTCGGCCAGGTTTCTTTGGATATCCGGCATCCTGGAGATTGCAGCCATCTTTCGTTGGCTTGGCGGAGTGTGTATTCCTTCAGCATAAGCTTGCATGTGGCAAACGGCATACCTAAGCGCTCTTTATCGCGAAGGACCTGCTTGGTCGTGCCCTGCCTCGCAAGTTCGTCTGCCCTACAATTTCCCTCAATGTCCCTATGCCCCGGGACCCATGTGAGGTTAACGCGATTCTGTTGGGCCATCTCTTGTAGAGATCGACGACAGCTGAGCGTCAGTTCAGAGTTGAACGAGTAAGAGCCAAGTGATTTGATGGCCGCCTGGCTGTCGCTGAATATAAAAATGTCCTGTCTGATAGTGTGTTGGCCTATCCAAGCCGCGGCGTCCATGATTGCTGATACTTCAGCCTGGAAGACACTGCAGTGATCAGGTAGTCTGAAGGAGAGCTCAAGGTTCAGATCCTTTGAATAAACCCCTCCTCCAACTCTGCCGTCTAACTTCGAGCCATCAGTATAAATGGAAGTGCCGCCATGAGTGACGGGACTCCGATCCGTGCTCTCCCATTCTTCCCTGCTGGGAATGTTGATTTTAAAACCGCTATCTCCGACTGTTGTGGTCGCACAGCGATCTGTGCTCAGCGGAAGAAAGCTATAGGATCCCAAAATACAGGCGTGTCCAGTAGTGCTTGCGCCCCAGCCGGACGTTTCCCTTAGACGCAGAGCCGATGCTGCTGCTACTCGGTGCCCTTCCAGATCGAGTGGCAAAATGCCAAGAATCGCCTGGAGTGCTTCATTGAGCGTTGTTCTTAACGCACCGCTTATACAGATCATGCAAGATCTGTGTACTTTACCTAGCCGATTAAGGTTTGTTGCCTTGCTCAGCGCAGGCCACCATACCACAACTCCATAGAGCATGATTGGTCGAATGATTGCAGTGTAGATCCATTTGCATATTTTGGGGCTAAGCCCCCATTTCTTTCCAATGGCTCTTTTGCACGTGTAGAGTGCAATACACGCTTTCTTCTGGCGCTGAAGAACATTCTCCTTCCAGGTTAGTTTCCTATCCAGAACTGTGCCCAAGAACTTGGCTTTGTCAGCCAAGTTCAGGTGCACGTTATTCAGTTTTGGTAGTATTAGCGGTGGTATCTTATAGTGGTTGGTGAAAAGGACCAGTTCCACTTTTCCCGGGTTGATGCTCAGTCCGCAGCGCGAGCACCATGAGGAAACCTCTCTCAGTGCTACTTGCATCAAGTCGCACAGGGTTTGTGGGAATTTGCCCCTGTATACTATAGCTAAGTCTTCTGCATATGCCACTACCTTCCCGCCCCCCCAGCTTGTGTCTCGCAGCATCGAGTTGACAGTGAGGTTCCATAGAAGCGGGGAGAGAACACCACCCTGAGGCGTTCCCCTTGTGTCATAGCGTGATAAGTCAACCGAGCCCAGTGATGAAACTATTCGTCTACCCCTTAGCAGTTGATTAATAAGTCCAATAGGAGACCTGCTTATGCCCAGACTTGTTAAAGCGGTGTTTATAGCATCAGGGCTTATGTTGTTGAAGGCTCCTTCAATATCTAAAAAGGCCACAAGACAGTACTCCTTTTCATACAGCGATTTTTCAATAACAGAAACTAGGCTGTGAAGCGCAGTTTCTGTAGATTTCCCTTTGGTGTATGCATGCTGATAGCTACAGATCAGGTTGCTATAAATAGTAGAGGAGAGGTAGTCATTTATTATCCTCTCGAAGGTCTTGAGCACAAAGGATGAGAGACTGATCGGCCTATAGTCCTTGGGCTCGTAATGAGACGCCTTCCCCGCCTTAGGAATAAACACTACCGTGGCACTTCTCCAGGAGCACGGAATGTAGCTAAGAGCCAGGCAGGCTGTATAGAGAAATACCAGCCATTTGGCTGATGTCTCCAGCGTGTTTATGAGTTGTGCGGGAATAATCCCGTCTGGCCCGGCAGCCTTGAACGGTTCGAAGCTTTTAACCGCCCACCTAACCTTTTCCTCCGTGATGGGTATGTGTACAGCCAGGTTTGTTGTAGGTGCTAGGGGTTCCTCATGCAAGTTCCCTGGGAAGTGCGAATTCAAGAGCAGCTCTAGGGTTTCCCTCGCCGTGCTGGTCCAGGATCCGTCAGGTTTGCGCAAATAGCTTGTGGCTGTTTGAGTTTTTGAGAGCACTCGTCTAAGTCTCGCTGTATCGTCGACATTTTCGACCCCAGTGCAGAAATTTCTCCACGATACTCTCTTCGCCTGCCTTTGTGGGCCCTGAGTTTAACTTTATATTCGAGCCATTGATTCTCCGTGTCCTCCATGATTTACGGAGCGAGTCCAGGTCGTAGGACCACCAATGCGGCCTATGTTTACCGCGTGGTTTTGGCACTGGGCAAGCCTGCTCTAGGGCATTCGAGAGCGCCGTTGTAAAGGTCTTTACCAGATCCTCCAACTCCCCTACTGATGAGGGGACTTGTGGGGGCAGTGCTGGCAAGTCCCTAGATAGTATTTCATTGTGTAGCTGCCAGTTAGTGTTACGTGGGTTGCGTTTCATAACCGGCTGCTCGACAGAAAAGTCTAGAACTAATTCTACGTACCGGTGGTCGGAGAATGAGTGTTCATCGAGAACGCGCCATTTTCTGACCCACTCATAAGCGCCTTCGCTGCAAATAGTGAGATCTATGACCTCCCTACGGGTTTTAGTAATAAACGTAGGTTCGTTACCCACGTTGCAAACTACCAGGTTAGTTGTTAACAAATAATCAAACAACGACTCTTCTCTAGCATTGATATCGGAGCTTCCCCACTGGACGTGATGAGCATTGGCGTCAGTTCCGATAATAAGATGACCCGTGGAAAAATTTGCCACCAGGTCTTTTACCTCCCTCTGTGGCGGAGGTTCTTCGGCGTCGTAAGGCATATAGACCGATGCCATCGTCAGACTGGTACTGTCGACTGTTAAACTGGCAGCTGTAACGTCACCATTGGTATAGTTGTCCAAGAGAAAAGCATTCAGCTCAGACTTAACCAGAATACAGGCTCTAACCCCGCCCCCCTCGCTGGCTTGGATTAGCTTAAAACCCTTAATCCCCAAACCGCAAATCCTTGAGCTGTTGACCCAGGGTTCTTGGATGAGGACCACATCTATGTCGCCTTTAGAGAGACGACTGATTAAAGCAGCCGAGGCTGCTTTAGATTTGTGCAGGTTTATCTGAATCACCACCAACATGAGAGCCACCGCCGTATCGTCGAGTTCCACCTCGTCTGGAGGCTTATCTTTCAACGACGATTTGTTCAGACCACGATTTGGCGTAGCCGAGATCCTACTAACTGTGGCAGTATTGACATTGGTGCGCTCAGGACTAGCTGCTATCACTGTGACGTTGAGGTCCTCCCCGTCCAGCAGGCTGTCTCCCATCTCCGAGCTGTTCACTGCTACTTCGCCATTTGACGTGGCAGATACCATACTTTCCGAGTCGGACATCTCCGACTCCTCTACCGGCACTGCGATGTCCGCGCCCTCAGATGCAGCCGAAATAGCAGCGCGCTGTGCATCGCCGCGGTATACGTGGATCACGATCTGACCCATGCCGTAGTGCACTCGTCCATTGCACCGTTTAAGGGGCTCGAGTGCTTCCTTAGTCAAGGTGAAGACCACTTGCCTGTCAGGCCCTACCACATCCCCGACCAGATTGACACCCCAGTCCTGCGTCGGGAGAGACGGGTTCATGATCCTCAGCATCCTGAGAATTCTCTCAGGTTCAGAAGGGATAGCAGGAATCCACGCTCTTGCCCTTGGCCGAGCCGGGATGTCCTTCCAATCTACAACCTCGATTCTTGCCCCTTGGTAGATCTCACCCAGTCTTGCAGCTGCTGCCTTGTACAGTGCAACAGTTTTTGCATCCTCGCAAGCGAATACCTTGATTCGGCCCTGGTGCAATCCCGCATCAGAACCCATCGGCGTGGAACCCGGAGACTCATCCATAATATCGAGAAGGGCATTGCGGATAGCGTTCCGGACGTACCGCCACTGGTCCCTAGGGATGGCCCAGCTTCCGTTGCCTCGGTCAATGACGCCTATGAGGATCCTATCCTTAGTTACTTCAGCAAAGCTGAGATTACCCACTACGGGGGCGTGTTGCTGCCGCTTCGGGTGAGGTTTTAAATCCACGTCCGATCTCTGGCGTTTGAAGGGATTTATATTAACCTTCTTTGGCGCGTAATCGCTTTGGAAGTTCGGTAAGATAGCTTCAGCCATCTCCACCGTCTTCCTAGCATTCGGCGATAGAGTCTCTTGTGAAATACCCTCGTATTTCTTCAGTATCCTCGCGGCCACTCTTTTGTCCAAGTACTCAGAGCGACTGGGAGATGTCTTTTGGGGTAAATTTCGACCCGTAGTTGCCATCGCGGTCGTTCCCTTATTTGGATCTCTGGGGCCAGGTCGTGAGACCACTGCCACAGACGTTAAAGACTTGGTTTCGGTACCGGCACTTACTAGGGCTCTAGCATCAGCCGTTGTTGGCTTCACCGTGTTTGTACCGGTACTTACTTTGGGGATTGCCCCCTTATTATCCAGAGCTGATCGACTCGTAGTTGCCATCGCTGTCGATCTCTCGGCTGATAAAGAAATTGAGTTTGTCCTCCGACGTTGCGTTCTCGCTTGCTCCAGCATTTTCCTCCTCTGCTGGGCAGTATACATGGTTGTATCATTAGTTTTTAGGTTTTTATTACTTTTTTCATCTTGTTCGTACGACCCCTTGCCGGGCAAGGCCAGTTTAGGGTCAAAGGAAGAGTATGGGGAATGTGTCGTCCGCCGCGGCAGAGCCCCATGCCGCGGTAAGGCCATAGTTACTCTCCGAGGCGGCCCGGTATCAGAGAGGCTCCGTTCGATTACAGCCACGATTTGCCTCCCGGCTGCAAACGTCCAATGGGCACGTGGTCGCATAATATCCTGGATTGGGAGGGGGAAGGTCTTAGTCGTCGCGCCAGAGAGGCTTGGCTTCTCTCGTGATGTAGTACCGGCGGCGCTATGATCACAAGGGCAGCGCAGCCCTGTGGCTATCGACTTAAGCCCTCGTACCGGGGCAAGGTGTCCACCCTTCACGAGGGGAAAATGCTCTTAAAAGTACAAAAAATTATGCAAAGAAGACTCTTTTATGCACTGGTTTAAGAGCTAAAAAAATCATTAAAAAAAGACTGTTTTGTGCATGAGGCCAAGAGCCCTTTTACGAATGACCACTTTCGTAATTTTTTGCGTTAAAATAACTGGGCGAGACTTAAAACTGTTTATACATAGACCCAAGGTAGAATAGTAAACTGCCTATAGGCCCCGGATAGACCCGGAGCCTCGTCAAAATAAACATTTGAAAAAACATTATTTTCCACAGAGCCAAATTTTGGTAGGGTGCTCAGATTCGCCGTCAGAAAGAAAACTTCAAAAGTTCCCATCGACCCTTTGTGTGTGGAAAAAATTATTCGGGGTCAAAGACAAAATTGGAGGTTCTAAAAAAAATATGTGAAAATATAAGCCAGTATTTTTCCCGAAAACTTTAGTATACCTAGAAAAATTTTCACTTACCGTTTATTTGTCACGAAGCATCTCATCGACAATAAAAATAGTTATTTTTGTAAAGACCATAGTTTTCGAGCTATTAAAAGTTCATAACTTTCTTAAATTAGGTTTTACGAAAAAACGTTAAATACAATAAATTATGGAAAAAGATCATAGATTACGAAATTGTACTTTTAAAGTCCTAAGTAAGTCCCAAATTTTCAATTTCGTTCCACTGTGTGACGGCCTTCGGGTACGCTTCAATAAAAATAACACTTAGCCGAACCTGCACCCGCTTCGTGATCTCCAGTATTTCCAAAATAAGTAAAGTTTTACTGGAGAAAGATACACAAGATACATAACAAATCAGCTACGATGCCCTGTAGTATTTCTAAGTCAACTTTATTATAAGCGTGCCAATTTCATACCTTTAGACATAAGGCCGCGACATATTTTCCATATGATACACGGAATATGAGTATATTATTAGGCGTGCATATATATGCAGAAGCACACTGAGGTTTTTAATTTGCATTCCTTCATACCACTTTTTTGTGTATTATTGGTTTGCTCTACCTATGGTGTGTACTTATGTATCAATTATGAATGTTTCTTATTGGAGCTTAGCTCGAAAATTGTTTATACCTGCTGTACTTTTTACTAGTACTCGGGTATTCTAATTTCTGATGTTACGAAATTTTATGAATTTTGATACTTAGAGAAAACTGACAAAGCTTTACACAGCGATGGATACCATGACGCGTTTCGGAGTTTCCAGGCTCCACATCAGATGGATTTTCGGACACAGAACTACTTTGTCTGCACCGAAGTGGTTAAAGCAATTGCTTATAACAAATCAGCTACGATACCAATTTCATACCTTTAGACATAAGGCCGCGACATATTTTCCATATGATACACGGAATATGAGTATATTATTAGGCGTGCATATTTATGTTGTCCTAGTCTACTTGATTATTTCTTTGTGACCGACTTGTCTTCTGTCTTAAAATTTGACCAAATATCGTTCGTGTCTGACCATGATCTAAATTTCTGTTATCTTGACATTACCTTTGACCATGATAGTTCAGTTACTGTTCCTACTAGTTTTCCTGACTATAGCCGGATTAATTTTAACAACTTGAGCAATGATATATCTTGTGTTGGCTGGACTTATTGCTGGAGCTTGCCATCAGTGAATGATAAGCTAAACTTCTTAAATAATGTATTACTATCTCTTTATAATGCCCATGTACCGATGCGCACCGGCCGGCCGGATATTATGGAGAAAAGGTGCCTCTAGCCCAAGAACTATATCTTTACAAAATAACTATTTTCATTGACGCTGGGGAACTTCGTGACAAATAAACGTTAAAACAAAATTTGTATACGCATACTAACGATTTCGAGGAGGATCCTGAGAAGTCTGTACGTGGCATATGCATATGTATTTTCATATAATTTCGACCACTACGATAATGGGATGTCAGTTTACGAAAGTAAGCATTACATAAATAACCACCAATAAGTCGGCGAAGAATATTATTGACCGTCGAACACACACACAACCACAATAAATGCCAAAATGTTACTTTGCTGTCAAATATATCATTTTCATCCATATGGTTTCTTCAAAAAATGCCTTGTCTAGGTGCCCCGACAGGATTTTTGCCTACGGCCCCGCTTCTCACGTATACCGCACCTCGAATAGTGAAAACCGACTTCAGCTTCCCATTTCGACGTAGTGTAACGGCTTCTTGTAGCAGATGTCTATTATCATTAGACAGGCTTTCGTAAATATGAAAAAAAAACGTCAAAACCAAGGGACTGCAGGGAAATAGCCGATTTAATTCTTTTCCGATGCTCACGAAAAGCTCGTAGGGTCCGGTTGCGGTCGAGTGAAATTTTATAATAATAGCTCTATTAGGATTAGAGTTTGAAGGTTTAGTGCGAAAAATATCCCTTATTTGAGGAGGCATGAAGTCGATAGATTGACACACCAGGTTAAATACGCGTTTCAAGTTTTCACCTTCAATATATGCGAACCCGAACGCAACCGCATCAGCGGAGATATCCGGCGCAGCTCTCTGTTCCATTACACCAGCTATCATATTTTTCATACCAGCCATTTCCTGTTCAAACTTCATTGCATTCGCTTCCAAAACAGTAATTCGGGATGAGGACTCGGCAACCAAAGCTGTAAGCGCAGATACTTCTTCCTCCAGTCGCTTTGAAAGCTTATTTTCCACCTCCGTTAGTCTGTCTGCAACACTTTCAATTAGAGGCCGCAATTGTTCCGTATGCTGCTGAACTTTTTCTTCGAGCTCTTTAAGCTTCTCAAAAAAAGTCGCAAGGGTGACCACTCTCATCGAGCTTACTTACTTAGTCTACGCTTGAGTGGAGCAGATGAAGGGCCAGCAGGAGACATGCAATTAAAAGGTACTTTTTGAAACGTCTGGTCACCTTAATTAAATCTGATCAACAGAATAACTTCACACACAGACCGCTTAACAAGTGTCAGGCTACTAGACAAAGGCGCAATGCAATTTAAGTTTTAAATCGCCTTGATATATATTTCCACAAGAAGTACGCCAAAGAACAAAATATGCCTATTAACTTCCAATCAACAGGTAGCAAATGAATATATGTATACTAGGATCGCCCGTGGTCGAAATTCGACCATCTGAAACTTTCTTCAACTCTCTCTTAATATATGTACATATTCCCCGTTCACAACAAAACCAAGTAAGTGACTCCCTCGTGACAAATGCAAATTTGGATTAAGTGATACCATACAAACAATCTTCACATTAGGGTGGTGCAGCAAAGCAGTACAATAGAAAAGCTGACGACAATACATTAGGATATATCTACACTGAGAGAAATGCATTGAATGTTGTGACAATATCACTATTGATAGCGCCGAGTTTGATGCAATATTCATTCAGAATGAGCGAGTTATCAAATATTATTTGCTACCAATAAAAAGTAAAATGACATGTCAACCATTTCGATATGATGTAGTATTTTTTATATTTATGGATAGAACACTAATATATTTGAACGGCATGTCAATATCTATGGTCGTGATATGAATTTCTATTGTCGGTAGGTAGGTAGGTAGGTAGAAGTGGCTGCCGCAAAGGCACACCTAGGCCAGTAATAAAAGGCCCGTTGTGATACCACCAAACACTAGGAAAGTCAGTCCCGGGGCCCGGCCATATGGAAAATCCCAGTGCTGTCGGGACTCTCCATATAGCCGAAACCCGGGACTGACACTCCTAACCGACACCGCTACCCCTCCTCGAACCATTTTGATAACTTGATGAAGGCCATCAAGTCCCTTATGTCTAGCTCCGCGACCTGGCTTAAGCTAACCAGGAAGGGAACTCCCAGGGAGCGCCTTCTCGCTCCGCTTAAGGCCGGGCAGTTGCAGATGAGGTGCTCCACCGTTTCCTCTTCCTCATCATCTTTGCAACTCCTGCAGCATCGTCGGTAGGGAACGCCTAGCCTTGCTGCGTGCCTACCAACAAGGCAGTGCCCGGTTAAAACACCTATTAATATGGAGATTTCCGTCCTTTTTAGGGCGTATATGTGTCTAGATCTTTTAAGATCGCATTTTGGCCAGGTTTGCTTGGATATCCGGCACCCTGGGGCTTGTAGCCATCTTTCGTTGGCTTCGCGGAGTGTATGCTCCTTCAGCATTAGCTTGCACGTGGCAAACGGCATACCTATGCGCTCTTTATCTTGAAGAATCTGCTTGGTCGTGCCCTGCCTGGCAAGTTCGTCTGCCCTACAGTTTCCCTCAATGTCCCTGTGTCCCGGGACCCATGTGTGGTTCACGCGGTTCTGTTGGGCCATCTCTTGAAGAGATCGACGACAGCTGAGCGTCAGTTCAGAGTTGAACGAGTAGAGCCAAGGGATTTGATGGCCGCTTGGCTGTCGCTGAAAATACAGATATCCTGTCCGATGGTGCGTTCACCTATCCAAGTCACGGCGTCCCATGATTGCTGAAACTTCAGCCTGGAAGACGCTGCAGTGATCAGGTAGTCTAAAGGAGAGTTCTAGGTCCAAATCCTTGAGTAAACCCCTCCTCCGACTCTGCCGTCTAACTTCGAGCCGTCGGTGTATATACAAGTGCCGCCATTAGTAGCGGGACACCGATCTATGTTCTCCCAGTCTTCCCTGCTGGGAATGTTTATTCTAAAACAACAATCTCCGACTGTTGTGGTCGCACACCGATCTGTGCTCAGAGGGAGAAAGCTGTAAGATCTTAGAATACAGGAGTGTCCAATAGTGCTTGCGCCCCAGACGGACGTTTCCCTTAGACGCAGAGCCGATGCTGCTGCTGCCCGGTACCCTTCCAGATCGAGTGGCAAAAAGCCAAGAATGGCCTGGAGAGCTTCATTGGGCGTTGTTCTTAACGCCCCGTTTATACAGATCATGCTCGATCTGTGGACTTTTCCTAACAGATTTAGGTTTGTTGCCTTTCCTAGCGCAGGCCACCATACCACGACTCCATACAGCATAATTGGCTGGATTATCGCAGTGTAGATCCATCTGCAAATTTTGGGACTGAGCCCCCATTTTTTGCCAATGGCTCTTTTACACGTGTAAAGTGCAATGCACGCTTTCCTCTGGCGCTGGATGACATTCTCCTTCCAGTTAAGCTTTCTATCTAGAACTGTGCCTAGGAATTTGGCTTTGTCAGCTAAGTTCAGGCGCACGCCATCTAGTTCTGGTAGGTTCAGCGGTGGTATCTTGTACCGCCTGGTACAAAGGACAAGCTCCACCTTTCCCCGGGTTGATGCTAAGTCCGCAGCGAGAGGACCATGAAGAAACTTCTCGCAGTGCTACTTGCATCAAGTCACACAGGGTTTGTGGGAATTTGCCCCTATATGCAATAGCTAAATCGTCTGCATATGCCACTATCTTCCCGCCCCCCCACCTTGTGTCTCGTAGCAGCGAGTTTACGGTCGGTATATCCATATCCATATTTACTACATAGTGAAATAGTGGACGAAATGTAAATTTTTCTGGGACGCATAATCTTAATAGTTCAACAATTTTTACTATGGATTTTCTAACAATATTACAACTTGTTGGAGCGGTTTTTTTAAATTCAAAATTTTTTGAATTTCTTATGATTGAACTTTTTCTAAAATTGTATAATATGCCGTAGCCGAATGGTAGAACACTGGGCTAACGTGCAGAGGAGCATGGTTCGAGTCTCACTGTTACCAGATGTCAAAGTATATAAAATTTTGTTTTTTTAAACTATTTAGAATTTATCAATAGTTTATATGGATACCATTTCAATAGTGATTTATCAAAAAAGCATTGATGATTACATCCATATTCATTGATGGGACAGAAATATCAATTTTTATTTAATGTGATATCAATAATTATGGATGTTCGATCCATAGATTTCCCTCCGTGTACAACAGATTTTTTTAATATTTTTTCTTTATTTTTTTTATTTTTATTTTTTTATTTATCTGTTTATGTCTAAGGTACAGCAGACACTTACTATTACAAATTATATTAAACTTACATTAATTGTTACATAAAAAATAAGTTTTTAATTTAAATTGCACAAACACCCGGTATGGGCTTATAATATTTCGATATATAATGGTACTTTTTATCGTAACCTTGTGGAATTTTACTTAAAAAAAAAACCATATCGTTAAAAATATAAATACGTATTTTTAGCTGGCTCGAGGTCCGTGTTCAATAATTGAAAACCAATTTAAAACACACTTTGATTTTTTACTCTTTTAAAAATCGATATATTTCGATTGCTCAACGGCAATCATCTTCAGGATTGTAGCAACTAACAAAAATATAAAAAGTAAACAATAAACAAATTTGGCATTTAATACATCACATACATGAATACATACTTTTATTGACACGTCTGCCCTGTATGACGTGGAGTATGGTACTGTTTTTTATTGAGTAAATGTTTAAAAATGTGTGCAGAGTTATCTATGTCGCTCTTGTAGTTAAGACGTGTGTTTGTCGGTATGTTAATTATGTGTAACATTTCCAGGGTGAAACGTTTGCTGTAGTGTTGTTCTTGTTGCAGTATTTTAGTCTCATCAAAGTTAGGTGTGTGGCCGCTCTCTGCACAGTGGCCATGAGTGCTGTTTTTTGATTATTTACTTGGCGGCAAAATTTAAAATCAGACTTATGCTGTGAAATTCTCGTTTTTAACTTGGACTTAGTTGTACCTACGTATATATTATTGCACGTTTCATCACTGTTGCCTTTACAGGGTATCTTGTAAACTACGTTACTTTTTTCCATGATTGGTATTATCGATTTTGTTTTGTTAAAAATGTTTTTTAAAGTGTTCGTAGGCTTATGTGCAATTTTTGTGTTTTCTTTATCATAACAGTCGGATTTGGCTAGTCGCTCCGATAGTTGCGGTACATAAGCCACCGACTTGAAAATAATTGGTTTATCTAGGGATTTTGGTCTATTTTGATTTTTTGATTTCTTTAATAAAGTTTTTATGGTTTTCTTCGGAAAATCATTATTTCTTAGTAATGTAAAAATTTCTTTTTTAACATCTTTGTGGTATACTTCATCTGAAGTCTGCAACATTCTTCGTATACAGCCCATTGCTGTATTCATAATCATAGTTTTCGGGTGTTTTGAATTAAAATTAATAATTCGTCCCGACGCTGTAGGCTTTTGATACCACCTTAGTTTTAATTGATTTCCTCGTCTGTTTACTATTGAGTCGAGGTAAGGTAATTCCTCGTCGGTCTCTAGTTCTATAGTGAATTTTAAATTCTTGTCAAAGGCATTTAGTGTGTCAAGTGTGTGTTGTATTTCATTTTCTTTTATTATCGCGAATAAGTCGTCGACGTATTTGGTAAGTATTCGTGGTTTATGTCGTAATTTTTGCATCGTATCATCTAATAGTTTTTCCATAACTATATCGGCTATTATTGGGGATGTGGGTGCCCCCATTGGCATTCCTTTTAGCTGCGTATATATAGTATCATTAAATTGGAAATATCTGCTCTCTTGAATGCAGAATTTGATTATTTCCATGAACAGCTGTTTTGGTATTTTTGTATATTCTTTAATTGTATTCCATTTTTCTT
>CAXKVI010000002.1:96970406-97164581 GCA_964058755.1 Campiglossa producta | reverse complement strand
CCATTATTATACCTATAAAAAATGTCGGCAAATTTTCGAGATCAGTCGGCATATCAGTAAGTAAAAGAATCGACACACACCATCTCTTTGTCGATTTCAAAGCCGCTTTTAACAGCGCAAAAAGGAGTTGCCTGTATGCCGTCATGTCCTCATTTCACTTCCCAGCAAAGCTTATACGGCTTTGCAAATGACGTTGAGCAATACCAACAGCTCCGTCAGAATCGGGAAGGACCTCCCTGAGCCATTTGAAATCAAACGAGGCTTCAGACAGGGCTACTCTCTTTCGTGCGATTTCTTCAACCAGATGCTGGAGAAGATAATTCGAGCAGCAGATGATATTGATATCATTGGCCTTAACAACCGCGCCGTAAGCGCTTCCTTCTCTGGACTGGATAAGGAAGCGAAAAAAGTGGGTCTTGCGGTGAACGAGGACAAGACGAAGTATCTGTACATGAATTCCAGTTTTCGCTAATACTTAATTTCCATCTCCTAAAATCTCTAAATTCATTTTGCCAAATTTTAGCGACTTTTGCGATTCCAGTGAAAGAAAATCTCTATAAATCTCCATCTTTGCTTCATTTTTTGGCATATTTAAGCGATGAACGCCAAATGAATCAGAAAACGTAGCTCAGCTGGTTTTGACAGATACAAAGCTAAATTTGCGATTCTGCAATTTTAGCCATCTCGTAAAATCTCCAATTTTCTCCAAAAGCTAGCAAATTTTGGCAACGAAAAAAAGTTGTTGCTAAAACGCAAAAAAATTGGAAAAAGGGTAGAAATATGTTGATTTACGCCCTAAAATTACTCAAAAACAATAAATATGTGTAATTTATAAGAAAAATTGATATTTAATTATGTATTTGCCCATAATTTTGGAAATTTTATTTTTTTCCATCCTACTAAAACTGCAAAAAACACGTCGCAAAAAGTCGGGAGAGGAATATAGTCGAGTTTCAGTCCCAGAAATCATAATCCGGAGTCACAAAAGTAATATTATTTATCATTATACCTTTCATGAACATGAAATGGTATTATAACTTTGGTCCGATGTTTGTAAGTATGAGAAGAAGAAGAGATAGACCCATCAATAAGTATACCGAAATGATCAGGATGACGAGATGAGTTGATTTAGCCATGTCCGTCTGTCCGTCTGGCCGTCTGTCTGTCTGTCTGTTTGAACGCAAACTAGTCCCTCAGTTTTTGAGATATTTGGCTGAAATTTTGTATGCGGCCACCATTTTCCAATATAGGAATCATTTGTCGGAACCAGCAAGATCGGACCGATATTACATATAGCTCCCGTACAACCGATTATTCCGATAAACGGATTTTGGGCTATAACTCCTGTAATTAAACACGTAGAAACGTGAAATTTTGGAAGCATCGCTATTTTTATATGTAAAATATCGATGTTGAAAATCGTTGAGATGGGATAAATATTTCACATAGCCCCTATACAATCGATTGTTCCGATAAACGGATTTTGGGCTATAACTCCTGTAATTAAAGAGGAAGGAACGTGAAATTTTGTAAGTATTGCTATTTTTATATATGAAATATCGATGTTGAAAATCATTGAAATGGGATATATATTTCACATAGCTCCCATACAATCGATTATTCTGATAAACGGATTTTGGCCTATAACTCCTGTAATTAAACACATAGGAACGTGACATTTTGGAAGTATCACTATTTTTATATATGAAATATCGATGTTGAAAATTATCGAGATGGGATAAATATTTCACATAGCCCCCATACAATCGATGGTTCCGGTAAACGGATTTTGGTAGATAACTCCTGTAATTATATAGGTAGGAACGTGAAATTTCGTAACTATTGCTGTTTTAGAATGTGGAACGTCGATGTTAAAAATCAATGAGATTGGACCAATATAACACATCGCCCATAATCGATAGTTCCGATAATTTCGGTATGAACGGAAGTTAAATTCACACAGGCTGTACTGGGATCAAACAGTGAAAATCGTTACGCTTATTCATGAAAGGTATTTAGCCTTCGGCACAGCCGAAGACAGCTTTCCTTACTTGTTTAAAAGTTATAACTAAAAAACATTTTTTGTTTCCGTATTACAATTTTATAGAGAAAAACTCAATAACTAATTAAATTAAGGTGTATATAACAATTGGACGGCCAAAATCGCCTAGGCGGTTAAAGGCTATTTTAAGTAAGTAAGTATATAACAATTTGAAATCTGTTCTTAACCGACTTTATTAAACAAACACAAATCTTTTTACCGAAAATGGAATTTATTTTGTAATTAAAAAAGTAGAGTAACGCTGAAAAGTAAGGGATTAGTAGCTAGTAACTTCGGGCATTTCGGTTTACTTCTGGCTTTTTCTGAGTTGTAAAGGATCACAACTAAAGTGACATCTTGCAGTGATGCATGCGCGCCATCTATAGTGCAGATAACGCACTATTATCATAGCTAGGCGGCTTGTGGATCATCATCATCATCATTTATTGGCGCTTAACCGCCTAAGCGATTTTGGCCGTCGCCTATCAAAGCACGCCAGTCATTCCTTTTTAGCGATAACTGACGCCAATTGGAAACCCCAAGGGAGTTCAAGTCATCCTCCACCTGTTGTTTCCATCTCAGTCGAGGCCTCCCCCTTCCTCTGCTGCCGAATTCGGGTGACGATTGGAAAACCTTCTGGGCTGGAGCTTCTTTGTCCATTCGCATGACGTGACCCAGCCAGCGGAGCCTTTGGGCTTTAATTCGCTGGACTATGGTCAGATCTGCGTAAAGCTCGTACAGCTCATCGTTAAATCTCCTTCGATACTCGCCGTCGGCATCACGGGAAGGACCATAAATCTTCCGGAGAACTTTTCTCTCAAATACTCCAAGGGCCATCTCATCTTCTCTTGACATTGTCCATGAATCTGAGCCATACATCAGGACAGGTATGATGAGAGACTTATAGAGCGCGATCTTTGTTCTTCGAGAGAGGACTTTACTTCTCAATTGCCTACTCAGTCCAAAGTAGCACTTGTTCGCAAGAGTGATTCTCCGTTGGATTTCTAGACTGATATTATTTTCGGTGTTAATGCTGGTTCCCAAATAGACGAAGTCCCTCACAGTTTCAAATTTGTAACTATCAACAGTGACGTGGCTGCCAAGGCGCAGGTGCGCCGATTCTTTCTTTGATGACAGCAAATACTTCGTCTTGTCCTCGTTGACCGCAAGACCCACTTTTTTCGCTTCTTTATCCAGTCCAGAGAAGGCAGCGCTTACGGCGCGGTTGTTAAGGCCAATGATATCAATATCATCGGCATACGCCAGCAATTGCACGCTCTTGTAAAAGATTGTACCATTGCGGTTTAGCTCTGCTGCTCGAATTATCTTCTCCAGCATCAGGTTGAAGAAATCGCACGAAAGGGAGTCGCCCTGTCTGAAGCCTCGTTTGGTTTCAAATGGCTCAGAGAGGTCCTTCCCGACTCTGGCGGAGCTGTTAGTATTGCTCAACGTCATTTGGCAAAGCCGTATAAGCTTTGCAGGGAAGTCAAATTCAGACATGGCGGCATACAGGCAACTCCTTTTTGCGCTGTCAAAAGCGGCTTTGAAATCGACAAAGAGATGGTGTGTGTCGATTCTTTTATCATGGGTCTTCTCCAGGATTTGGCGTATCGTGAAAATCTGGTCGATGGTAGACTTACCAGGTCTAAAGCCACACTGATAAGGTCCAATCAGCTTGTCTACGATGGGCTTCAGTCTTTCACACAATACGCTAGAAAGAACCTTATACGCGATATTAAGAAGGCTGATTCCGCGGTAGTTGGTGCGGTTAGCGGGATCGCCTTTCTTGTGGATTGGGCAGAGCACACTTAAATTAAAGGCTTGTGGATCAGAATCGCAAATAAGCGTCATCTCCTAACATTCTGAGAGTTCATTTGCTTAAGAATTTTAGTATATTTTAGCATTTACGAGATGGAGATGGATGGAGATTTCTGGAATTCGCCTGCTGCTGTCATCAAAGAAAGAATCGGCGCACCTGCGCCTTGGCAGCCAAGTCACCGTTGATAGTTACAAGTTTGAAACGGTGAGGGACTTCGTTTATTTGGGGACCAGAATTAACACCGAAAACAAGTGTTACTTTGGACCAAGTAGACAATTGAGAAGTAAAGTCCTCTCTCGACAAACAAAGATCACTATAAGTCCCTCATCATACCAGCCCTGATGTACGGCTCAGAATCATGGACAGTGTCAAGAGAAGATGAAATGGCCCTTGGAGTATTTGAGAGAAAAAGTTCTCCGTAAGATTTATGGTCTTTCCCGGGATGCCAACGGCGAGTATCGAAGGAAATTTAATGATGCGCTGTACGAGCTTTACGCAGACCTGACCATAGTCTAGCGGATTAAAGCCCAAAGGCTCCGCTGGTTAGGACATGTTATGCAAATGGACAAAGAAGCTCCAGCACAGAAGGTTTTCCTATCGACACCCGAATTTGACAGCAGAGTAAGGGGAGGCCTCGACTGAGATGGAAACAACAAGTAGAGTGCCATTTATTGCTAAAAAGGAATGACTGGCGTGCTTTGATACGAAACGGCGAAAATCGCCTAGGCGGTTATGCGTCAATAAATGACGCAAGCCAAAATTAGACTAAAGAACATATTTTTTCTGTAAGCAAGGACTGAACCGAAACCGTGACCGATTATACCCGATTCAGTTTTCAAAGCCAAAACCGAGAACGTAGCAGATTAAAGCCGATTCACTTTTTAAAACCGGAATCTTAAAAAGAACTAAACCGAAACCGTTTCAAAAGCCGGAACCGGTTTCAAATGGTTTTGAATTTTTTAGTTTCTTCTCTTTGAGGGTACCAAGCATTTCCTTGTATCAACGAACCAGATTCTTTACTTCGATTTACTTAATATAAGGAAAAATATCCTTAATTGAAAGACTTTTTTCGTCTATAAGTTAATGTTGTCTTCAACTTTAAGAACTCAATTTCCGCAATACAAGTAAAATTTTCCTCAATACAACTAATGTTGTGTGAGGTGGGTTTTGTCGAGGCTGAGGTAAGCTCAGTCATTTCAGAGTCGAATAGAAGTCCCACGAACCCCTACCAAATAATAACACGATTTAGTTGTTGTATTGATTTAGAACACGGCAGATACACACCCACGATACGGCTCTAGCCTGTATACCGACAGCCTTGATCGAATAGACGGGAGAATAGGGTGGCAAGAGGAGGAATCGGTCGCGTAAGAGCTGGCAGAGATGGGGCGTAGGTCCAACGGTGTACGGTACGAGTTCGGCCTTGTTTTCCCAGACGGGTAACTATCCTTTCTTGCCAACAAGCAGAGCGCTTACGGGGTACAGTTTCAAGAAGGTAGCGGATTGCTGCCCTATCTGGCGTAAGAGTATCTGGTTAGTGATGGTCGGTTATTAACCTGGTTGTGGGGGAGGGGGGATTCCATACTCCCCTCAGAGAGCTTCGGACTAGAGTCCTAGCGTTCCTGAGTGGCGTGCTGGCGTCCCCCTTTGCATTACACCTGGCACCTTATTCAGGGAGCGGGGGAATGTGGCAATCCTCGGCTTCCCTGTATAATGTGGCCATGCACAACGCCATGCGCAACGCCACGCATACCTAAATAATTGAAATTGCTGGGATTCCTTACTCCCCTCAGAGTGCTTCGCACTGGACTCCTAGCGTTTCTGAGTGGCGTATTTGAGTCCGCTTGCATTTGACTCGGCACATCAATCAGGGGCGGGGGAGCGTACTCCACGGCCACCCGGTATGAAGTGTCCGCGCCTAATACCATATTCTATATAATACCTTATATTGTTATTTATCAGGCCTGGATTTCCCTTCGGGGTTGGTTACGACTAGTACTGAACCATTCCCGAGGGGAAATACCCGTACCTATCCATCCTTCGGGATTTCTGGAGAGAGAACCCTCCACCAATCCCGATGGAGTATTAGAAAGGAAGGTTTGCCCTTGGCAGAGAAGGGAGTTTCATAAGCCAGGATGGCTTTTGGGGATTCTCCCCGCTTGCCGCGGGCCCCTTTGATACCCTCTGTAGGGAAGGGAGTTGTTAACTCCAGCTTACCTATAAGAGTATGATTTTTGGTGGCGTAATTCGCCTAACATACTGATATGGATATAAAGCGATGCAGAATTCTAATTGTAAATAGGTCACAGGTAATGCGACGAATGAAAAATGTCAGGCATATTATTGGCATGTACTTTTATATACCTGGCATGCGGGTATGTGTGGTTGTTCACTGCTGGCTTTGGTTATGCTATGTGCGGGTGGTTGTTCGCTGTGCGTGGTGATCGCGATGCCTATGCTGTATGCAGAAGGGAAAGGAGGAGTTATACTTATGAAGATTATTGTGACGTGGCATTTTGTTACGTTACAGACCCCCTCCCACTTCAGGAAAAGAAAAAAAGGGAAAAAAAAAGAAAAGCAACTTTTGCTTCGGTATTCAGGAGTCTGTGGCCATGTGGCCTGCACTACCTTGGACAAAGTCCCGGTATAAATTACCAACTTGGCGGAGGCTCGACCGTCGTGAGTGTGTTTGTGTGGTCGGGTGTATTTATTCAAAAAAAAAATTGTTCTTCTCTCTTGTTTTTCAATTTTCGGTACAATGTTTGTATACATATATTTCTTATATTTCTACGCTATGAATTTATGTCTGGTAAATGCATTTTTATTTTAATTTTAATTCTTATTAATTTTAATACTTTAAGTTATTAACAATACTAATTGTTGTTGTTTTTTCACATATCATGTTGTTGTTTTTTCACATGTCACATATTTACAAAAACAAAAGAGAGGATCGAAAAAGAATATCAAAGTAATGTGGTATATTAAATTAAATGCAAAGGTGATGGTAGCAACAACTGTGATAAGCGTTACATTGGAACCACGAAAAGATATTTTTCAACGAGATTACACGAAAACCAAATGGATGCAAAAAATAAAAAGACAACGACAGCATTAGCACAACACTTAGCGACAAACAAACACACAGCTGATTTTGACAACGCGCGTATATTAGAAGTTGAGAGAAAACCGAAACGGAGAATGACACTGGAAAGTCTCCACATACAACAGCAGCTGACAAATGTTATGAATTTCAAGGAAGATGTGGACAACACAAACCACGCTTACACAGCAGTACTTAGAAAATGCAACCGAAAGCAACAAGTGCAATGATAAAATATGTTTTGTGATTATATGTATATTTGATAAAAAATTTTTATGTGACTTTTTAGTTATTGTTAATGCCAAATATTTTAAATAATTCGTTTGTTAATGTATTTTATGTTTGTTGTTTGAAATAATTAAAACAGGTCTCCCTGATGAAGACGCGAAAGCGTTGAAACGCGTAGGAGAAAAAAGAAACAAGTTGTTTTTCTTTTGAACTTTTCGGCCGAAACAGCTCCAACCCAGCAAACATTTTAATTTAGAATTTGGCCCAATTTGAATAAAATTTAAATTTACGGTGAGAAAAACCGTGTAAAAAGCAAAATTACCAAACAACAAAGATGAAACAGTTCTACCAACACATAAAATACAAATACGACACGGAAACATGTAATTTCATTAAGCAACACAACATGAATATGAAGAAATTAGCGAAACAAAAAGAGAGGCTTAAATTTCTACTTCGGTGTAAAGATTATGGCATCACACCACCACATTTACAGGGGAAGACAAAAACTATTCAACATTGTTTCAAGTTAGACACCACTAGGCTAGACCTGGTAAAACTGGAACGGATTTTTCTTCTCAAAGTTCTCAACGTGGAAATTAAAGAATCCAACATAAATATTAAAATTATCAACACTACCGTAAGGCACATAGAGCAAACATTAATAAACCGCCTTCAAAAATTAGATTACGATAAAATTTTAGAGATCCACAGATATTACTCCATAAATATAGCCACTAATACTGAAAAGGTGCACAACAATAAATTACAAACACAAGTTTCCAAAAATGTAAAAAATTTTGGCATGCGATTTAATGAAGACTGGCTGCCGCCGTGGTGTAGCGGTTAAGTGTTCGGCCTTCTACACCAAGTCGTGGCGGTTCGATGCCCGGCAAAAGTAACATCAAAAATTATTTAGAAAAACGATTTTTCTAAACGGGGTCGCCCCTCGGCAGTAGTTTGGCAAACTCTCCGGGTGTATATCTGCCATGAGAAGCTTCTCAGCAAAAAATTCATTTGCTTTGCAAGTGCCGTTCGGAGTCGGCAAAAAACTGTAGGTCCCGCCAACTTGTAGGAAAAACTCAAAAGCAACACACCACAAGTTGGAAAGAGAAGCTCGGCTAAAAATCTCGTTAGAGGTTATGATAACCTGTTGGTATATCGCCACCATTAGTAGTAGTAGTTCATAAATAAGACAAACATCGAAGTTCCACAAGAGTCACGATGGTTACTATCGCTAGGGAAAAAGTTCGCCTTACCTGTATCCAAAAAGTCATTTTCTCCTATTCAAATAGTTGCAGATTTGGAACAAGGAATACAAGACATTAAAGATGAGAGAGAAAAAGACACGGCTAGGAGCGAATTTGCGTCAAAAATAAGCACTTTTCAACAAAAATTGAGTAATAACACGAAAGAAAAATTCATACTCAAAACGTATACGAACACCAAAAGTTTTCTCAACAAACACAAGGAAGATGTGCTAATTACAAGCGCAGATAAAGGAAACAAACCCGTACTGATGTACAGACATGATTATGAGCAGAAAATGAAAGAACTACTAGCCGATAAACAAACTTACAAAACCATCAGGAATGACCCTACACAGAAATTATTAAGAAAGAATAATAGTATGATAAACGATTTATATAAACAAAAAAGAATCAGCACCAAACAAAAACTTGAGCTGTCATGCTCAGCTACAAATGCACCAAGACTTTGCGGTCTTCCCAAAATACATAAACCAAATACACCACTTAGACCTATATGCTCCTCTACGAATGTTCCATGCTATAAATTATCAAGGTTCATTGGAAATATTTAAAAAAATATTATATCTGAAAAACATAACATAAGAAATTCATTTCAACTGAAGGAGAAAATCAAAGGCGCATAATCATAGTCAACTTAAAGTATGCGTTAAATAAAATTAGAGCATACTTTAAAGAAAAGTATACTTCATCTTATTCATAGTCGAGTTAAAGTCGACTTTTTCAGTTAGAGCCATTGCTAAAGTTAGAGCGGCGAATAGCTGTCACTAAAGCTGCTGCTAAATATACTGAGGTTGAAAAAATCTCTCATATATAGCGTTTTGTTCTTTAGATTTTGCTAAAATTTGGTATAAATAATAAATAATAATCTTACTTAAAAAAAAATACTTTTATTTTTCATACTGTGCAGAGAACGTTGATGTTAATTTTTTCATACAAAATTTTTGTTTAGCGTGAACTTTAATATTTAAGGCTAGATGAGAAAACGCTCCTTTATATTATAAAATATTTATATTATACGTTTTAAAGAAAAAAGCGAATAAGACGAGTGAAAAGTTGATTAAAATTTTTTAGCCGTTTTTCCGGCCAATCCGGAATCCGTTTTTTTTTTCGATCTAGCCGGATTGCTGAAAAAATTCTGGCAACACTCAGTGGCGTGCCTTCCATATAAGCCGAAAAGACCGGCTTGCCTAGCTAATCCCCTATGAGCTACAATATGTATGTTCATTTGGCTTCTTAAAAGGATATCCGGTTTTTATTTCCCTGCCTGCCACCTACTACCTAATAACTGTTAATAGCATGGAAACATACCTACAGCTTTTCGTGCCACCTGCCGGCTGATAGCTCATTTACATAAAATTATTTCAGTGCGTGATGGCCATCTCTTACTTACTTACTTAAAACAGCCTTTAACCTCCTAGGCAATGACGGCCATCTCGCTTTTACTTATTGGCTTTTACGGGGCTTTCAAAACCAGTACGAATCTTCGTGCTGAAGCCATTGTTTTTTTTTTTTTAATTTGGAAGTAATTGTATATGAAACTTTGAAGCTGGCTTCTGGCTGGTGTTACCGTACGCTATAAATGCTTACGATAAAACGAAAATTAAATTTGTTTATGTATGTATCTACAATTTTAAAGTGCAAAGCGCGCTACTCAAAAATTATTGGCGCATATTTTAAAGTAGAAAAAAAGAATTCAATAGTGGTAGGTGCTGTAATTTTTTTTTATTTGCTAGGCACTATAAAACTTAAAAAATATAGGTATTTAAGATTTCTTAGCTTGCAATGTACCTAAATGGGAAATAGTGCGAATAAAACGTTTCCCTTGGATTGGAAAAGCTTACAAAATCTGCAAACAATAACGTGCCTATTAGCGGAACCGAAAAGTTTAAAATTTTCCCCGTCTGCAAAAGTCGATAAATATCCTGAACTCTTCTTTGTCTGAAATGTTCTCTGGCAGCAGTAAGTGGTAAGTGCTTTCGTTGGGGTTATAAAGACTGGGGCTTGCCTCGGTTGATACTCGTAGGCACGCCACTGGCAACACTGTTCCCGAGATACTTTGTAGTCGTGGTATAGATCTGCTATACTTACGGTGACCATCCGTTCTGTTTTTGGCAGAACAGTTCTGTTTTTAAGGAGCTTGTTCTGAGTATTTTTTTTCTAAGGAAAATAACAGAAATGTTCTGTTTTTAAGCAAATGTTCTGTTTTTGTTCTGCTTTTTTGTGCCGGCAACCTCTTTTAACAAATGTAATGAGTGGCCCCTAGTTAGTTTGCTCAATAATTTCAAAACTTTATGGAAAATTTAAAATCTTTCAAAATATTTTAAAAATAATTTAGTTCATGTTTAACGCGGTCAAGTGCTTCAGTGAAATCAAAAATTGAGTACGTTAAAATGCAAAAACGTACCAAATTTGGAAGTTTCGTTCCCGGAAAAAATTCGTACCAAAAATGGTACATTTCGGCCCAAACGGCAACCGTGGTTATGGTAGGTTTTAAATTAACAAGGAAATGTCTCTCACCATCGAGAAATACTATTCACAAAAATGAAAAGTATACTTAAAAAAATGACTTTCAATTGATGCACTTTGGTTGAAATTATTTAAGATTGCAATTTTAATGTTTCGAAGACGTTGGCAACATTTTTTACTGCAAAGAGATGATTACGCCATGAAAAACACTATTTTATTCCAAATATTGAGAGTATAACCCCAAATAGTTTATAGCCGGGTGCCGAAATTTTCTCGTAAAGGCAAGACCAAGCCTTAAGTAAAAAGAGTTCTGTTTTTTGAAAAAACATTTATGGTCACCGTAGCTATACTTTTACTGCTTTCAATAAACTCGCGAGAAGTTTTAGCGCGTAAATAATGAGACTCGATTCTTGGAATATTTTGAATAAATTCTCTCATACTGTTTTTGATAACTGGCGATAGCAAAGAGGGTAGAAATCACAGTATAACCAGTATTTGCACTGTGGTGAAAGTTCTCCATGGAGGTGAATTTTTCAGAGTTGAAATCCATGGTAGGAAGGAATTTCGCGGACGCATGGTTGCATTTCAGTAACAAAAAAAACTTTAGAAATATTTCAAGAAAAAAAATGAATTTAATGTATATATTCCATGAATTAATATAATGTCATGAATTTACTGCACTACAAGAAGTATAAAAAATGTATATTAAAGGCCATATTGTAAAATTTCGTACAAATGCATATTGATGATCGGCTCTTTATGAACGATGCTATTAAATAGTAGTTTTGCGCAAAAAAGCACCCCTGTTAGTTGAGGACATTGAGGTGAATTTGAAATTCTTAGAAATTTTCCAAAACAAAATAAAGAAAATATTTTGCTTGCAGTTTTATATTTATTTATACTATTTATTTAATAGTAATATACGATTATCTTGGTAGCTTTAATGTCAAGGTACGGTGTTAATGAACTATGAGTCATCTTATATATAAAAACTAATGTGTATTTGTTTTAGGAGTGTCCAGTCTAAATATTAGCTGGAGAAGTTGAAATACTTATTACTAACCGGATAAGTATTTCCAGTACCTGGCAAATGAGGACTATTGTTATTGTGAACAAAAACCATGAACTACAAGTTGCGATGGAGCATTGCAAGCTGCACGTAATCGTGGCTGCCGCCGGAGGCCTTTTTATTCCATCTATACAATGTCCCAGGGGGTACCATAACAGTCGCCCATACGGCAGTTGCTACCCAAGGCCTTTTTTGTTGCATCTTGAATGAATGAATTAATCTTATGCACTCTACGTGGTATTAGTTTCCTTTAGGGGTCAACTTCTAATAAATTAGCTAAAATTATGTGATATAGCTCAAAAGACGGCGTTCGGCCTCAGGATCTCGAATCCGGAAGCGCTTTTTTAATATTTTGCTTCTCTGCAGAGATATTTGCAATCAAAGTTTCAAGTTTACATGTGGTTGTTGTAATTTTATTAGACTGTCCCTAAAAACGTGCAAAAAAAGTCCCGCCGTGGCGGTAGCCACGGTTATGTCACACGTCCGGACTTGGGATGGCGTAGCCCAGGGTTATTTTTTATAAGCGCGGCCGAAGGCCGCCAACTCAGAAAAGTGTTTCGTACATAAATACCATGGATTGCGCCCCAGTTTTGGTATTGGACCCGGGTCATTTTTCGGTTTTTTGACCATAACTTTTCACTAAAACAAAAAATTAAAAAAAGCGCTTCCGGATTCGTGATCCTGAGTCCAAAACCCGTCTTTTGAGCTATCTCCCATAATTTTAGCTAATATATTAGCAGTTGACCATTAAAGGAAACTAATACCCTCTGCGTTTATGCTCCTTTTTGGGGCAGCTAAAATCAAATCTGTTATAAATGAAACAAATTAATATAAATTTTCATCATTTGCACAACTTTTTTTATTTCCATTTGATTTTCACCACGCGTGATAGGGTTGTGTTTAATCACTCAGGGCTGCATTTTGTTGAAGTATTTGTTAGATAGTGATTTTTTCTCTAATACTTCACGTTGGCCTGCAAACTGGTTTTCCTTTCAGTTTAAAACGGTTAAAACAATTTAGGCATGTTCATAATCGATATAAAGTAGGTACTTAAGTTAGCGGGCCACGCTTTTTCCACAATACTACTGTGTAGGGTTTTTAAAATTATTTTCAACTTTTTAGTTCAATACTCTCTAAAAGCGTGAGTTTTAGTTTTTTTAAACTATATTTATTTTTTACTTTTTAGTCAAATGTCTTATGAAATTACAGATAAATATATCGAAAAATACAGCAGTCCAAACAAAACCTCTGGACTACCACTTTCGTTTGATACCCATATTGTTAGGAAATTTTATGGTATTTGGCCCCACCTTTTGACAATAACTCAGTTATCGATAAATTTATCGAAATATGTCGATGTCCAAACGAAACCTGGGGCCTTCACCTTTCGTTTGATACCCATATTGTAGGGAATTTTTTAGGTTTTTGGGCAATCATATTTTGACCGATAACTCAGTTATCGATAAATTTATCGAAATATGTCGATGTCCAAATGAAACCTGAAGCCTTCACCTTTCGTTTGATACCCATATTGTAGGGAATTTTTTAGGTTTTTGGGCAATCATATTTTGACCGATAACTCAGTTATCGATAAATTTATCGAAATATGTCGATGTCCAAAAGAGACCTGGAGCCTTCACCTTTCGTTTGATACCCATATTGTAGGGAAATTTTAAGGTTTTCGGGCAACCACAATTTGACCGATAACTCAGTTATCGATAAATTTATCGAAATATGTCGATGTCCAAATGAGACCTGGGGCCTTCACCTTTCGTGTTTGATACCAATATTGTAGGGAAACTTTAAGGTTTTCGGGCGACCACATTTTAAGCGATAACTCAATTATGGATAAATTTATCGAAATATGTCGATGTCCAAATGAAACCTGGGGCCTTCACCTTTTTTTGATACCCATATTGTAGGGAATTTTTTTAGGTTTTTGGGCAATCATATTTTGACCCATAACTCAGTTATCGATAAATTTATCGAAATATATCGAAGTCCAAATGAAACCTGGGGCCTTCCCCTTTCGTTTGATACCTATATTTTAGGGACATTTTACGGTTTTCGGGCCACTGGGGCTTAGACCGAACGAGAGTGACATACATACTAGACCCCTGCATGAATGGATTCAAACTTTGAGTACAATAGAATACAGTAAATTTGAATTTTCCTTTTGAAGAACCAAAAAACTCAGCCTTGAATATTTTATATTTTGAATATTCACTTTGCCTAACATTTTCAAAATTAAAAAAAAGAATATGAATGAAAATAATTTTATTCATTCTGATTCAAAACAAATATATTGGCTACACAGCTTACAATTTCACATATTTTTTTTTAAGGTGTAGAGTATTAGTAATTTTGGCTTTATAGATCATAAATGGGTGTATTTTATTTGTAATTGTAGAGTTTTGAGTTTTGTGAGGGTTAGAAATACATCTGGCTAAAAGTTCTTGGTTAAGTTGACTGCAATAAATACCACTGCATTTGGTTTTCAATCCTGAAATATTTCAGAAAAATTCTTGAAAAAACCCTAGTAAAAGTAGTTATTATAATCTGTATACAAATATGGGAATATGCAAATATGGATATCGTCGGTGATTATGCAAAACCACTCATCGGGCATCTAAGAGACCGCGTAAACGACGTTTGTGACAAACACTTTTATAGCCCTTGTAATTAAGACTTGTTACTTTATTCTCAAGAAAACTACATTTCTCAAATATCGCATACACCGTTTTGAAAATGCCCGTTACGTCGTTTTGCAGAATCACCGACGATATGTTTCTTTAACAGAAAAATTAATAACTTTTGTTCAGACTGGACTAAGTCCATTTTGAAGATATATGTATGAAATGCCCATGTAGCATTCAAATTTACAATCCAACATTCAATTCTAAAAACTTCCGCAGAAATGATTCATAGATTTAAAAAAAAAAATGTCAAAATATGAATTCAATTTCGTTTGAAATTTTTTGAATATACATACAAAGTAGACATTTATTTCAAACAGCCAGGTATTCAAATTCAAAGCAAAGCAAAGCCAATTCAATTCAATTCAAATTCAATATGAATGATTCATTTGCCGTTTTGGATGGAGTCATGCAGAGGTGTAATACATACAAGCAAGCAAACAAACAAACAAACAAGCAAACATACAAGTAAACCTAATAAAAGCGTGGTAAAAATACTTTAAAATTGTAAAAATATTTAAAGCAGAATTACCTCAGATAGCCAGGACGTCATATTAAAAAAAAACGTAATAAAGAACAAAGCAAATTGGTATTAAAGCACTTATTCAACCACTAATTTCAAAAGAGAAAAAAGACGTATGAGAAATTGCTGCTCACTAAAAATGTAAACAAACGAGAACATGGCACTTACGGCAAAATCGCTTTTGCTCTAAATTCGTAACGATACTTTCTATAGCGATAAAACTTTGAGATTGATTGATTTGCATAAAAAAACGGAAATCGAAAATCATGGCTCATACGCCTTTTTGCGCACACGACTCGATATTTCGGAGTTGTCAAATGATACAGCGTTTCCAGCAGTAGGACTTCTGTTAGACGTGACATTAGGAAATCTGGGAGATTTTTTTGGTTTTTAGCAAAAAACGATACGAATGCACTCAATTACAGTTTGAAAGTGAAAAAGGGTCACGAATTTTAAAAAAGGGTACTTTTTTTGAAAAAGTAGGGTCCGGGGTCCTGGTTCTAAAAAAGGGTCAAATTGACCCTTTAGGGTCCCCAACGACAAGTAAATGTTCTACCTTATCCAGTATCATCGAAACATATGTCGGCTTGTCTGGTTCCTGCAGCGCGTGGGTAAATTTTTCTCAAAAAACACATTTTCATACAATCCCGAAAATTGTTTCACAATACCGTCGGTATTTACAGCAATAGACTACAAGTCAAAAGCAACAAAGAGTTTAAATGTTATAAATGAAAAAGTATTCGTGCTTCATTGAAAGCATAGAAAATTCTTTCATTGGTTTCACACCAAGTCCTAAAATTCGCATTTCTTTCATATAAGTTACCATTGAAATTAAAGGTAATGTTCTATATGGGTTTACCTTCAATTCAATATTTTTACGCGAAGTTTGGTGAAATTTTTTTCTTATATGGCAGATCAATTACACCAAATTTCAAATCGAATTTTTAGGTGGTCCGCTTGAGGAATTTTACCCCATATGTTGACAGCGATAGGGATCGGGATGGAGACACAATTTTCAGGTGTACAGCTTGGTCGAAGGTAATTTTTCGAAAAAATTACCGTTTACGAGTAAAATTCGTAAAACCCTAAGCTTTATTTATGTTTATTATAGCTCTGTATATTCGGATGCAAAGCATCTGTATACGAAACTTTCTATTGTTATGAAATTGGAGCCGTTTTCTGAAGTAAACTTTATAATTTATGTTAATTTTTTCATACAAAATTTTTGTTTAGCGTGAACTTTAATATTTAAGGCTAGATGAGAAAACGCTCCTTTATATTATAAAATATTTATATTATACGTTTTAAAGAAAAAAGCGAATAAGACGAGTGAAAAGTTGATTAAAATTTTTTAGCCGTTTTTCCGGCCAATCCGGAATCCGTTTTTTTTTTCGATCTAGCCGGATTGCTGAAAAAATTCTGGCAACACTCAGTGGCGTGCCTTCCATATAAGCCGAAAAGACCGGCTTGCCTAGCTAATCCCCTATGAGCTACAATATGTATGTTCATTTGGCTTCTTAAAAGGATATCCGGTTTTTATTTCCCTGCCTGCCACCTACTACCTAATAACTGTTAATAGCATGGAAACATACCTACAGCTTTTCGTGCCACCTGCCGGCTGATAGCTCATTTACATAAAATTATTTCAGTGCGTGATGGCCATCTCTTACTTACTTACTTAAAACAGCCTTTAACCTCCTAGGCAATGACGGCCATCTCGCTTTTACTTATTGGCTTTTACGGGGCTTTCAAAACCAGTACGAATCTTCGTGCTGAAGCCATTGTTTTTTTTTTTTTAATTTGGAAGTAATTGTATATGAAACTTTGAAGCTGGCTTCTGGCTGGTGTTACCGTACGCTATAAATGCTTACGATAAAACGAAAATTAAATTTGTTTATGTATGTATCTACAATTTTAAAGTGCAAAGCGCGCTACTCAAAAATTATTGGCGCATATTTTAAAGTAGAAAAAAAGAATTCAATAGTGGTAGGTGCTGTAATTTTTTTTTATTTGCTAGGCACTATAAAACTTAAAAAATATAGGTATTTAAGATTTCTTAGCTTGCAATGTACCTAAATGGGAAATAGTGCGAATAAAACGTTTCCCTTGGATTGGAAAAGCTTACAAAATCTGCAAACAATAACGTGCCTATTAGCGGAACCGAAAAGTTTAAAATTTTCCCCGTCTGCAAAAGTAGATAAATATCCTGAACTCTTCTTTGTCTGAAATGTTCTCTGGCAGCAGTAAGTGGTAAGTGCTTTCGTTGGGGTTATAAAGAGTGGGGCTTGCCTCGGTTGATACTCGTAGGCACGCCACTGGCAACACTGTTCCCGAGATTCTTTGTAGTCGTGGTATAGATCTGCTATACTTACGGTGACCATCCGTTCTGTTTTTGGCAGAACAGTTCTGTTTTTAAGGAGCTTGTTCTGCGTATTTTTTTTCTAAGGAAAATAACAGAAATGTTCTGTTTTTAAGCAAATGTTCTGTTTTTGTTCTGCTTTTTTGTGCCGGCAACCTCTTTTAACAAATGTAATGAGTGGCCCCTAGTTAGTTTGCTCAATAATTTCAAAACTTTATGGAAAATTTTAAATCTTTCAAAATATTTTAAAAATAATTTAGTTCATGTTTAACGCGGTCAAGTGCTTCAGTGAAATCAAAAATTGAGTACGTTAAAATGCAAAAACGTACCAAATTTGGAAGTTTCGTTCCCGGAAAAAATTCGTACCAAAAATGGTACATTTCGGCCCAAACGGCAACCGTGGTTATGGTAGGTTTTAAATTAACAAGGAAATGTCTCTCACCATCGAGAAATACTATTCACAAAAATGAAAAGTATACTTAAAAAAATGACTTTCAATTGATGCACTTTGGTTGAAATTATTTAAGATTGCAATTTTAATGTTTCGAAGACGTTGGCAACATTTTTTACTGCAAAGAGATGATTACGCCATGAAAAACACTATTTTATTCCAAATATTGAGAGTATAACCCCAAATAGTTTATAGCCGGGTGCCGAAATTTTCTCGTAAAGGCAAGACCAAGCCTTAAGTAAAAAGAGTTCTGTTTTTTGAAAAAACATTTATGGTCACCGTAGCTATACTTTTACTGCTTTCAATAAACTCGCGAGAAGTTTTAGCGAGTAAATAATGAGACTCGATTCTTGGAATATTTTGAATAAATTCTCTCATACTGTTTTTGATAACTGGCGATAGCAAAGAGGGTAGAAATCACAGTATAACCAGTATTTGCACTGTGGTGAAAGTTCTCCATGGAGGTGAATTTTTCAGAGTTGAAATCCATGGTAGGATGGAATTTCGCGGACGCATGGTTGCATTTCAGTAACAAAAAAAACTTTAGAAATATTTCAAGAAAAAAAATGAATTTAATGTATATATTCCATGAATTAATATAATATCATGAATTTACTGCACTACAAGAAGTATAAAAAATGTATATTAAAGGCCATATTGTAAAATTTCGTACAAATGCATATTGATGATCGGCTCTTTATGAACGATGCTATTAAATAGTAGTTTTGCGCAAAAAAGCACCCCTGTTAGTTGAGGACATTGAGGTGAATTTGAAATTCTTAGAAATTTTCCAAAACAAAATAAAGAAAATATTTTGCTTGCAGTTTTATATTTATTTATACTATTTATTTAATAGTAATATACGATTACCCTCGTGAAGGGTTGACACCTTGCCGCGGTACGAGGGCTTAAGTCGATAGCCACAGGGCTGCGCTGCCCTTGTGATCATAGTGCCGCCGGTACTACATCACGAGAGAAGCCAAGCCTCTCTGGCGCGACGACTAAGATCTTCCCCCTCCCAATCCAGGGTGTTATGCGACCACGTGCCCATTGGACGTTTGCAGCCGGGAGGCAAATCGTGGCTGTAATCGAACGGAGCCTCTCTGATACCGGGCCGCCTCGGAGAGTAACTATGGCCTTACCGCGGCATGGGGCTCTGCCGCGGCGGACGACACATTCCCCATACTCTTCCTTTGACCCTAAACTGGCCTTGCCCGGCAAGGGGTCGTACGAACAAGATGAAAAAAAGTAATAAAAACCTTAATAATAATGATACAACCATGTATACTGCCCAGCAGAGGAGGAAAATGCTGGAGCAAGCGAGAACGCAACGTCGGAGGACAAACTCCATTTCTTCATCAGCCGAGAGGTCGACAGCGATGGCAACTACGAGTCGATCAGCTCTGGATAATAAGGGGGCAATCCCCAAAGTAAGTACCGGTACAAACACGGTGAAGCCAACAACGGCTGATGCTAGAGCCCTAGTAAGTGCCGGTACCGAAACCAAGTCTTTAACGTCTGTGGCAGTGGTCTCACGACCTGGCCCCAGAGATCCAAATAAGGGAACGACCGCGATGGCAACTACGGGTCGAAATTTACCCCAAAAGACATCTCCCAGTCGCTCTGAGTACTTGGACAAAAGAGCGGCCGCGAGGATACTGAAGAAATACGAGGGTATTTCACAAGAGACGCTATCGCCGAATGCTAGGAAGACGGTGGAGATGGCTGAAGCTATCTTACCGAACTTCCAAAGCGATTACGCGCCAAAGAAGGTTAATATAAATCCCTTCAAACGCCAGAGATCGGACGTGGATTTAAAACCTCACCCGAAGCGGCAGCAACACGCCCCCGTAATGGGTAAACTCAGCTTTGCTGAAGTGACTAAGGATAGGATCCTCATAGGCGTCATTGACCGAGGTAATGAAAACTGGGCCATCCCTAGAGACCAGTGGCGGTTCGTCCGGAACGCTATCGGTAATGCCCTTCTCGACATTATGGATGAGTCCGACTCGGAAAGTATGGTATCTGCCACGTCAAATGGCGAAGGAGCAGTGAACAGCTCGGAGATGGGAGACAGCCTGCTGGACGGGGAGGACCTCAACGTCACAGTGATAGCAGCTAGTCCTGAGCGCACCACAGTTGACACTGCCACAGTTAGGAGGATCTCTGCCACGCCAAACCGTGGTCTGAAGAAATCGTCGTTGAAAGATAAGCCTCCAGACGAGGTGGAACTCGACGATACGGCGGTGGCAGGGAAGTCTGAGCACTCTCATGTTGGTGGTGATTAAGATAAACCTGCACAAATCTAAAGCAGCCTCGGCTGCTTTAATCAGTCGTCTCTCTAAAGGCGACGTAGATGTGGTCCTCATCCAAGAACCCTGGGTCAACAGCTCAAGGATTTGCGGTTTGGGGACTAAGGGTTATAAGCTTATTCGAGCCAGCGAAGGGGGCCGGGTTAGAGCCTGTATTTTAGTTAAGTCTGAGCTGAATGCATTTCTCTTGCCCAACTATACCAATGGTGACGTTACAGCTGCCAGTTTAACAGTCGACAGTACCAGTCTGACGATTGCGTCGGTCTATATGCCCTATGACGCCGAAGAACCTCCGCCACAGAGGGAGGTAAAAGACCTGGTGGCAAATTTTTCCATGGGTCATCTTCTTATCGGAACTGACGCCAATGCTCATCACGTCCAGTGGGGAAGCTCCGATTCAATGCTAGAGGAGAGTCGTTGTTTGACTATTTGTTAACAACTAACCTGGTAGTTTGCAACGTGGGTAACGAACCTACGTTTATTACTAAAACCCGTAGGGAGGTAATAGATCTCACGATTTTCAGCGAAGGCGCTTATGAGTGGGTCAGAAAATGGCGCGTTCTCGATGAGCACTCATTCTCCGACCACCGGTACGTAGAAATAGTTCTAGACTTTTCTGTTGAGCAGCCGGTTATGAAACGCAACCCACGTAACACTAACTGGCAGCTACACAATGAAATAATATCTAGGGACTTACCAGCACTGCCCCCACAAGTCCCCTCATCAGTAGGGGAGTTGGAGGATCTGGTAAAGACCTTTACAACGGCGCTCTCGAATGCCTTAGAGCAGGCTTGCCCAGTGCCAAAACCACGTGGTAAACATAGGCCGCATTGGTGGTCCTACGACCTGGACTCGCTCCGAAAATCATGTAGGACACAATTTAATAAGGCCAAGAGCCTTGGCACGGAGACTCAATGGCTCGAATATAAAGTTAAACTCAGGGCCTACAAAAAAGCTCTGAGGCAGGCGAAGAGAGTATCGTGGAGAAATTTCTGCACTGGGGTCGAAAATGTCGACGATACAGCGAGACTTAGACGAGTGCTCTCAAAAACTCAAACAGCCACAAGCTATTTGCGCAAACCTGACGGATCCTGGACCAGCACGGAGAGGGAAACCCTAGAGCTGCTCTTGAATACGCACTTCCCAGGGAACTTGCATGAGGAACCCGTAGCACCTACAACAAACCTGGCTGTATACATACCCATCACGGAGGAAAAGGTTAGGTGGGCGGTTAAGAGCTTCGAACCGTTCAAGGCTGCCGGGCCAGACGGGATTATTCCCGCACAACTCATAAACACGCTGGAGACATCAGCCAAATGGCTGGTATTTCTCTATACAGCCTGCCTGGCTCTTAGCTACATTCCGTGCTCCTGGAGAAGTGCCACGGTAGTGTTTATTCCTAAGGCGGGGAAGGCGTCTCATTACGAGCCGAAGGACTACAGGCCGATCAGTCTCTCATCCTTTGTGCTCAAAACCTTCGAGAGGATAATAAATGACTACCTCTCCTCTACTATTGATAGCAACCTGATCTGTAGCTATCAGCATGCATACACCAAAGGGAAATCTACAGAAACTGCGCTTCACAGCCTAGTTTCTGTTATTGAAAAATCGCTGTATGAGAAGGAGTACTGTCTTGCGGCCTTTTTAGATATTGAAGGAGCCTTCAACAACATAAGCCCTGATGCTATAAACACCGCTTTAACAAGTCTGGGCATAAGCAGGTCTCTTATTGGACTTATTGATCAACTGCTAAGGGGTAGACGAATAGTTTCATCACTGGGCTCGGTTGACTTATCACGCTATGTCACAAGGGGAACGCCTCAGGGTGGTGTTCTCTCCCCGCTTCTATGGAACCTCACTGTCAACTCGATGCTGCGAGACACAAGCTGGGGGGGCGGGAAGGTAGTGGCATATGCAGACGACTTAGCTATAGTATATAGGGGCAAATTCCCACAGACCCTGTGCGACTTGATGCAAGCAGCACTGCGAGAGGTTTCCTCATGGTGCTCGCGC
This sequence comes from Campiglossa producta, assembly GCA_964058755.1. NCBI lineage: Eukaryota > Metazoa > Arthropoda > Insecta > Diptera > Tephritidae > Campiglossa > Campiglossa producta. The sequence continues at coordinate 97,142,233 of CAXKVI010000002.1, read as the reverse complement.
TGCGGACTGAGCATCAACCCGGGAAAAGTAGAACTGGTTCTTTTCACCAACCGCTATAAGATACCACCGCTAACACTACCAAAACTGAATGACGTGCACCTGAACCTGGCTGACAAAGCCAAGTTCTTAGGCACAGTTCTGGATAGGAAACTAACCTGGAAGGAGAATGTTCTTCAGCGCCAGAAGAAAGCGTGTATTGCACTCTACACATGCAAAAGAGCCATTGGAAAGAAATGGGGGCTCAGCCCCAAAATATGCAAATGGATCTACACCGCAATCATTCGACCAATCATGCTCTATGGAGTTGTGGTATGGTGGCCTGCGCTGAGCAAGGCAACAAACCTTAATCTGCTAGGTAAAGTACACAGATCTTGCATGATCTGTATAAGCGGTGCGTTAAGAACAACGCCCAATGAAGCACTCCAGGCCATTCTTGGCATTTTGCCACTCGATCTGGAAGGGCACCGGGTAGCAGCAGCATCGGCTCTACGTCTAAGGGAAACGTCCGGCTGGGGCGCAAGCACTACTGGACACGCCTGTATTTTGGGATCCTATAGCTTTCTTCCGCTGAGCACGGATCGTTGTGCGACCACAACAGTCGGAGATAGCTGTTTTAAAATCAACATTCCCAGCAGGGAAGAATGGGAGAGCACGGATCGGAGTCCCGCCACTCATGGCGGCACTTCCATTTATACTGATGGCTCGAAGTTAGACGGCAGAGTTGGAGGAGGGGTTTATTCAAAGGATCTGAACCTTGAGCTCTCCTTCAGACTACCTGATCACTGCAGTGTCTTCCAGGCTGAAGTTTCAGCAATCATGGACGCCGCGGCTTGGATAGGCCAACACACTATCGGACACGACATTTTTATATTCAGCGACAGCCAGGCGGCCATCAAATCCCTTGGCTCTTATTCGTTCAACTCTGAACTGACGCTCAGCTGTCGTCGATCTCTACAAGAGATGGCCCAACAGAATCGCGTGAACCTCACATGGGTCCCGGGGCATAGGGACATTGAGGGAAATTGTAGGGCAGACGAACTTGCGAGGCAGGGCACGACCAAGCAGGTTCTTCGGGATAAAGAGCGCTTAGGTATGCCGTTTGCCACTTGCAAGCTTATGCTGAAGGAGTACACACTCCGCCAAGCCAACGAAAGATGGCTGCAATCTCCAGGATGCCGGATATCCAAAGAAACCTGGCCGAAATGGGATCATAAAAGATCGAGACAAATTTATGCCCTAAGGAGAAGAGAAATCTCCATATTAATAGGCGTATTGACTGGGCACTGCCTCATTGGTAGGCACGCAGAAAGACTTGGTGTGCCCTACCGACGATGCTGTAGGAGTTGTAAGGATGATGAGGAGGAGGAAACGGTGGAGCACCTCATCTGCAACTGCCCGGCTTTAAGTGGCGCGAGAATGCGCTTTTTGGGAGTTCCCTTCCTGGTTAGCCTACGCCAGGTCACGGAGCTGGACATAAAGGACCTGATGGCCTTCATCAAGTCATCTAAATGGTTCGAGGAGGAGTAACGGTGTCGGTATAGGAACGTCAGTCCCGGGATTCTGCTATGTGGAGAATTCCGTTAATACCGGGATTTTCCATATGGCAGGGTCCCGGAACTGACTTTCCTAGTGTTGGTGGTATCACAACGGGCCTTTTAATACTGGCCTAGGTGTGCCTCTACGGTAGCCACTTGAACCTAACCTAACCTAATATACGATTATCTTGGTAGCTTTAATGTCAAGGTACGGTGTTAATGAACTATGAGTCATCTTATATATAAAAACTAATGTGTATTTGTTTTAGGAGTGTCCAGTCTAAATATTAGCTGGAGAAGTTGAAATACTTATTACTAACCGGATAAGTATTTCCAGTACCTGGCAAATGAGGACTATTGTTATTGTGAACAAAAACCATGAACTACAAGTTGCGATGGAGCATTGCAAGCTGCACGTAATCGTGGCTGCCGCCGGAGGCCTTTTTATTCCATCTATACAATGTCCCAGGGGGTACCATAACAGTCGCCCATACGGCAGTTGCTACCCAAGGCCTTTTTTGTTGCATCTTGAATGAATGAATTAATCTTATGCACTCTACGTGGTATTAGTTTCCTTTAGGGGTCAACTTCTAATAAATTAGCTAAAATTATGTGATATAGCTCAAAAGACGGCGTTCGGCCTCAGGATCTCGAATCCGGAAGCGCTTTTTTAATATTTTGCTTCTCTGCAGAGATATTTGCAATCAAAGTTTCAAGTTTACATGTGGTTGTTGTAATTTTATTAGACTGTCCCTAAAAACGTGCAAAAAAAGTCCCGCCGTGGCGGTAGCCACGGTTATGTCACACGTCCGGACTTGGGATGGCGTAGCCCAGGGTTATTTTTTATAAGCGCGGCCGAAGGCCGCCAACTCAGAAAAGTGTTTCGTACATAAATACCATGGATTGCGCCCCAGTTTTGGTATTGGACCCGGGTCATTTTTCGGTTTTTTGACCATAACTTTTCACTAAAACAAAAAATTAAAAAAAGCGCTTCCGGATTCGCGATCCTGAGTCCAAAACCCGTCTTTTGAGCTATCTCCCATAATTTTAGCTAATATATTAGCAGTTGACCCCTAAAGGAAACTAATACCCTCTGCGTTTATGCTCCTTTTTGGGGCAGCTAAAATCAAATCTGTTATAAATGAAACAAATTAATATAAATTTTCATCATTTGCACAACTTTTTTTATTTCCATTTGATTTTCACCACGCGTGATAGGGTTGTGTTTAATCACTCAGGGCTGCATTTTGTTGAAGTATTTGTTAGATAGTGATTTTTTCTCTAATACTTCACGTTGACCTGCAAACTGGTTTTCCTTTCAGTTTAAAACGGTTAAAACAATTTAGGCATGTTCATAATCGATATAAAGTAGGTACTTAAGTTAGCGTCAACCCTTTGATACCCTTTCCAAGGGTCTATCTGACGCTAAATTTAGTACCTACTTTATTTCGTTCAGATTGTTGGACAGAGACAGATAAATATACAAGACTAAATGGGCTTGCTCAAGAACATCCTACAAATTATGACGGATAACACATAATAATCAAAAAACTAAATTTATAATAGAACTATTTTTTCTACACCTTTTTCACTCGTACTTCAAAAACCGTAAAAATACTTTAGATAAGGTTAAATGCATTTAAGAATAGTGAATGGTAGTCCAAGACCCATACAATTATTTTCAGAATAGTCAATTGTATCTTAAAAACTGTAAAATATGCTTTAGAATAATCAACTGTACTCCAAAAACTATAAATTGTACTTCATAAACTGTAATTTGTACTCGAGACCGTAAATTAGACTTCAGAAGCTTAAAAATGTACTCCAAAATAATCAGTTCTACTTCAGAAACAACAAATTCCAATCCAGAAGATGTTTCTGAAGTACATTTGATTTTTCTGAAATACGTTTTACAGTTTCTCGAATACAATGGGCTTCTTCGTAGCAAATTTTGCGAATATTAACAACCATTTACGTTTTTTAAAGTACATTTTACACTCTAACCCACAATAAAATATACAGGCAGATTCTAAATAATTTCTTACTTTGCGGATTTTCTCCCTCTCATATAATTTGTGAGCGAAAATGTATGAAAAAGGTTCACTAGTGAAATTTATTTAGATTGGCACGATAAGCTTTTTGTCGAAAAATTCTCAAATTTCGAAATTTGTTTTGTGTAAAATTTTGCAAAAATCATTGGATCATGTGTTTCAATTTTGTGATATTGGAGTACTTCAATTGTAATACTTTCTAATACCTCAGCGGACCACCTTCAGCTTATTGAAAGCCGATCATTGCTCATGCTTTATTGACCAAAATCACTACACGATCGCTCTGAAAATAGATACTCCAAGGAGTAACAACATTGGAATACATTGCAAAGTACTCTGAAAACAGAAACAACTGTAGCGTCTCGTTGTGACATTTAATTTTGACAGCTGACATAAATGCACGTAGACAAAGGCAACCTGTCTTATAACCGCGTTTTAACACGCGTTAAGGCAGACTTGATCTAGTTTTATCTTTTTGGGTACGATGACATAATCAGCTGATTTTTCCTTGTATATTTTTTAGTTTTGTGCGTATTTGTCAAAGTTATAAGTCACGCAACGCAATAAAGCTGTATTTGTTTTCGACTGAATACTCCTATGCGTGAGAAAAAACGCTGTGCATTGGTTCTTGGTTGAGTTGTAAAATAGTAATTTCTTTTTTTTAGAAATATAACCTAATATATACATATATAGTTTTACTTAAAACGCAAAATCCTAAATTTGACTATTTCTCCACTTTTAAAGTAATTTATTACCTCATAAAATTTGCAACACAACACCCTGAAATGGCTGAAAATAGTTGACTGCAACCCGAAGTTCTCTATGGAGGGGAATATAAGTACGTTTGTGTTAGTGAGTGCAACTACTGTCTATACTGTGGTAGAAATACACTAAAGCAACTTTTCTTACCATGCGGTGAATTCCTTACCCGCGACTTGCCGAATTGCGTTGGTTCCTCTTATTATTTCTACCCTCTTTGAACATAGCAAACATAGCATATCTCCGTCACAAACCATTGCACATTTGCGCTAATAACCGACAGGGGGCAAACTCATGTACTGTAACCCACGCAACCATAAACACTAAACTGTTCCTCATATCAACTTTTTTGCAAATATTTTTTTCTCCGGGCGGAATATGATAGATTTTGCTTTAAAAATAAGCTGTGCAAAATTTCACTCGAATTGGATAACTTTTAGGTGCAGTACCTAGATTATCAGGCCGATTCTGAACAATTTCTCACTTTGCGGATTTTCTCACTCTCATATAATTTGTGAGCAAAAATGCATGAAAAGGTGAAACGGTTTGCACCGATTCACTAGTGAAAAATTGGCATGTATATAAAAACATTGATAGCCGTTACGGTACACAGTTATTCAAGGGCGTAGCCAGGGGGGTGGGGGTTGGGCAGGGGGGCAGCTGCCTCCCCCTAAATTCTGGAAACTCTTTCCAAGAGTGAGAAAAAAATTCAAAAACAATTCAATTTGTTTGCAAATTTCTCTTGACAGAAATAAAAAATCAAATTTCTGTTTTCAGATTATTAAAATCTAGGTTAAAACTCATATTTTTGGACGAGTTTTAGCAGTTGTGAGGTAATGTAACGAATTATGTTGTTCTCGTAATATTGTATATTAATTAAAAAAACTAATTCTTAGGTCTGTGCTCATTAAGCGTACATCGAAAATATGTGAAGGAGAATATGCACCAAATTGAAGAGGAAGTTTTGGATCGATTTGCAGAAGATACCCGCAGAATTTCTTTAAAATAGTTATTCATCTCTACATATAATAAAATTGTAACAGGTCGATGTCTGTACATGGCAGATATCAACAAAAAATTGATTGGGGGAAGCATTATTAAGCGAGTAGAATCCAAATCAACCACTTTAAAAATTTGTATGTGTCTGTCTGTCTGTCCATATGTTTGCGGCCGTATCACTCTGGAAGTAATGAATGGAATTGAATGAATTTTTTTCGTTAGATTGCTCGACGCTCAACTTAAATATTATTTTTTGCGATATCTCAACGGGTTTTTGGGTTACCACCAAATATGTGGACCAGGGGTGACCAAAAATGTCTTAGTACAATAGGGGTGTCAAACGAAAGGTGTCAACGAGTGCTATAATATGCGATGTGATTCATTGAAATATCTGAAGTGGTTTGGGAGATATCTTGAAATTTCGATAGCTCGAGCGGTTTCGGAGGTATCGACGAATATCTCCCCAAAAATGTTTAGTACATTATGGGTATCAAACAAAAGGTGTTTATGAATGCTGTCATAAACCATTTGATTAATTTCAATACCTAAGCTACCCCGGAGATATCTCATAAAATATGAACCTTCTTAATACCAAAACGCTTAATATGGCTATTAAGGGAAATTTACTATTTTCTTACCCTATAGGAAATAAAAAGTTTAAGATACTATTTTGCAATATCACAACCGGTTTTGGAGTTATCGTCTAAAATTTGGACCAGGGGTGGCAAAAAATGTCTTATTAAGCTTTATCAGTCCGATGAAAACATTTTTTGTGACCGAAATTTGGGTTTATCGAGCAGACAAACATTAAAACAGAAATTATACGCATACGAAGTTGCGGGCACCAACTAGTTTACTATATAATTTTTCATTTAATTTTCGAATAGTTATAAACGTACATATATAATTTCAATATACGCACAAGTGAATGTACATACATAACTATAATATCGCAACTATCTATTTGAATAGAGGTACTACCGACTCTTAAAGTTACTATATTTAAAGGAATTTCATTATTAAAATATAGTTAAAAAATGTTCCCCTATAATAAAAAATAATAATTTACAAGAGTTTATATACAAAATCTTAAAACTACATTCCTAATCTAATTATGTATGTATGTGTGTATTGTTTGCCTTAAGAGATATTCTTAATAGAGACAAACAGTAGGTCTTTATTTGTTCCTAATATTTAATTGCTTACTAGCAGACATAAATTTTAGACTATTTGTGTTTGATAAGAAATATCTCGCAGTAAGATGCAAATATTTGTATTTTTAATGTTTTTAGCATGTTCAAATGTACATATATTTGAACATATTGCCGAGGGGAAAATTATCGCTTAGGTCTATGTTTTTATTGAAATGGATATGTGTGGACTGTATGTATTTTGCTATTTTACTGTATGTGTACATGTTTTTATATCTTTATGTTTGCGGACGTGAAAGATTTATAGTGATTTTATCTTTTGTCTTACATTTGTATATGACATAAAATCTGTGGTCACAAACCATAATCGCTTAAGTGAGATAGGTCGTTTTGTCAAATTAATTTTTGGTTGCATTTAATATGCACTAAGAAAGTAATAATGCAGTTTTTTATTATATATTTATCATTGCGCATATTTTTACCATTGATTTAGAATGACGTTTTGGCAAATATATACTACTGACTCGAGATTTAACATATTTTCTGCAACCTATTTTATGGCATGATTTTTGACTTAGGCTTTTATGACTTGTGACCACAGAAATATTAAAAGGCATATGACAAGTAAAACTATTAGTATTAGAGACAAATGTCCGCTATGATTTTTTAAGTTTAGGTTGCTTATCTCTAGTTCATTTTTGGCCAATTTTTCAATATCCTTTTTGAGTTTGTCTAACTCTTTGTTGCTACTTATATTGTTGATTTGTAGTGGAGTTATGCTGTCTTCAGATATGTTGTGTATGGCTGTGGCTATTGGATCCTGTTCTGTATTGATTGTGCTCTGCATCTTGAATATTTGTAGACCTGATAGGGTGATGCCTTCGTGCCTGGCAGTGCAACCGGATTTGATGGAAAGAATTCCTTGGGCTGGAATTTCCATTATTTCTGTTTTCCCGTTTCCACAATCTAAATGTAGCGTAGAATTTCGGAATATTTTGTAAATCCATTTATTTTCTTGGGATAGTTCTACCCATAAGGGATCTTTCTTTATTTCTTCATATTGGCAGTCTGCAAGGCTTCCTTTTAATAGTGGAGATAGTTCACAAGTCTGATGAGCGCAGGTTGCCATGGCGATTTTCCTTTACATATTAGATGATTGCTTAAACTTCTCGTGCATTTATTCAGTTGCGCTTGTGAAATTAAAAAATATGAATTGAGACCAAAGTTATAAATCAAAAATTCATTTCTTGGTTTGACTTTTATGATTTTTTCTCTGTGCTCAAATGGTATCGGTATTAGTTTGTAGATTTCTGAAGGTTCGCTCTGAATGAGCGGTGCTTCTGCCTTAATTACCAACTTGTTGTCAATTATGAGTCCATGTGCTCTCAATAGGTTGTATACATTACGTAATTGATTGTTGCCTTGCTGTCCAGGTATTTGTAGTTTTGATGGTAGCTTTTCTCTAATGAGGGTCAATTCTTTGTTAAGTTGTGTAGGAGTTATAAGCGCAGGGTTAATTCGCCCATGGTTCAAATCTATTAACAATTCAATTATGGAATTTTGAATCTTTTCACATTCGTTCAATAAAATGGTGACTTGGGTTATTAGCATCTGGAACTGAATCGCCATTTTATCTCTGTTTATGTTTTTTATGATTTCCGACTGATATCTGTTTATTTGTGTGTTTATTTTTATGAATTGCATATTTACTTCATTAATATTTTTGTTTATAATGTTTGCTGTAGAATTTATCAATGACACTTGAACTTTTAGTCTTTCTTTGATGCTGTTTTGGTTGTTGAGTAGTGTTCTTAGATTGGACTCTATTTGTTCTTGATTGTCTTCATCCATTAACCCAAATAGCACATTGTAAATGGAGCCAATCCATTCCAATGGTGCTCTTCGTTGCCTTTTGTTGTACACAATCAACTCGTGATTGTGTTTTATTGCTTCATAACGCCTTCCTATTGACAGCGATATGACCGTGCATGCTTCCTCAAATTCCGATAAGAGATTGCAATGACTCTTTATGCGATCCACACAGTTTGGCATCATGTTCATTTGCTCAAAGTACGAGTGTAGATCATAGTATATCACCAAATCCCAAGTTGAGGTTATGACATCCATTTTCCCTAGTGAATCTAAATATATTGCAGTATTTTCTGGTAGTATATTTACTTCTTCACTGGTTCCATTTTGACTTCTGACTGCTTTGACTACATTTATTGGTGTAATACAAAACAGAGCCATAAGTAGAAGTGCACATATGTTTGTACTTGGTCTGTGCTTTGCAGGTTTATTTGATTTAAATGTAGTTAGTACCTGTGCTAATGATTCATCCGCTCGCTCTTCTCGATTAGTGTCTGGTGATATAACTAGGGGGCATAACTTCTGAATCGGTCGTTTCAGCGTACTATTCTGTAGCTTCAATGTGGCGACTCGAACTCTACCATCAAGTCCTGGATGGCATTCTATTATTCTACCAAGCGGCCATTTAGCTGGTTGGGTATTCTCATCCTTTACTATGACTATGTCACCTATTTTCATATCTTCTTCTGGTGTTTTCCACTTATTTCTCTGTTGGAGGGTGTGTAGATATTCATCCTTCCAACGTTTCCAAAAATCTCGCTGAATTTTTTGTATCAGCTTCCATTTATTCAAAAATGATATATTGTTTTCATCTTCTGAAGATGGGATCGATACTAATGGTCTCCCGATTAGAAAATGGCCTGGGGTCAACGCATCCATTCCGTTTTCATCATTAATGGCATATAGTGGGCGTGAGTTTAATGATGCCTCGATCTGTGCTAGAACAGTAGACATCTCCTCAAATGTTAGTTTTGTGTCTCCAATTGCTCGTTTCAAATGATATTTCATTCCTTTTACACCAGCCTCCCATATTCCACCAAAATGTGGGCCTGCCGGGGGGATAAGATGCCAAGTAATTTGCTCGTTGGCTAAAATTGGTGCAACTTCAGAATTTTGTTTTAATGCTTTTTTATAATTTTTGTCGATCGATTTGCTTGCGCCCACAAAATTGGTTCCATTGTCGGAATACATGTGAAGAGATTTTCCTCGTCTGCCAAAAAATCTCCTTAGTGCTGCCAAAAATGCTTCTGTTGACAAGTCACTGACTGCTTCCAGATGTATAGCTTTGGTTGAAAGGCAGACAAATACTGCGACATATCCTTTGAACGATTTTTGTCCTCGACCTTTAGAACACCTCATTTGAAAAGGTCCGGCATAGTCTACTCCAGTATATGTAAATGGACTGGATATCGACACTCTGGCTAATGGAAGATCACCCATGAGTTGCGTTGCAGCAGGTTGTTTGAATCGTATGCATTTACAACATATACGTATGCAATGTTTCACTGCGTTTTTCAATCCGATTATCCAGTATTGTCGCCTGACGACTGCCTCTATTAACCGATTTCCACCATGTATGGTCGCATAATGAGCATCTTTAATAACACTGGATCACAAATTCCAACTTTTTTCTGCACCAGAGACGCCATAGTGAAATTCCTATGTAAAATCACCTCCTAATTCCGAAAATCAAAGTTATTTTTACTTGAATGGTACCATTTTTGAGATATTTACGATTTACCGTTATTTCAAAAAACAAAAAAGATGGCTCCACTTAATCGTGTATATCTCAAGAACCAATTGAGCTATTCGAAAACGGTTTGAAAAATTTGAAAGCTTATAAAATTTACTATAATCAGTACATACAACACTTTTTGCTAGGTCCTGCAGATTCAAACATAGTGAACAATCATTACGGATTTTTTAAATTTTTTTTGTAAAAATATAAAAAAAATTGTACTTTGCGAGGAAGCATCTCGAAAACTTTTTGTTTTTTAGCAGATATTTTCCCCCCCTCTAAGCTCTGTTTTATTACAAAAAAAAAAAGCTATCAGTGAACAAAATCGATGAACTAATACAAAAGTTATAAGCATTCATGTAAATATATCCATTTAATACTTAAGTACCCTACAAATAATAGCATATGTACATATGGTTCTGTCTTAACTCTATGATCTTATTTTATAATTGAAAAAGTTATGTGTCTTGTTTTGACGCTTATTTAGATTAGGATCGGTTTCTCTTATGAGAAACCAACAGTAGTCGCCCATCATAGCCAATCCTTTATGATGTAGTGGTCTTGACGAGCTCGGCTATCCCCTTTGCATAGAAAGCAACAGTATTTTGTGTATCCACTTTGTAGACCACATAGCATTCCAACGACTTCAAGATCGGCACATATTTTCCAATCATGTTCTTCGTATTTGATTAACTTGAGCAATTTTTGCATTATCTCATATGTTTCCTTCGTATTTACTGCATGCGCGATCGGGATAGATGGCTTTTGGTTGCCAATATGCAATAATACGGCCTTTAAACTTAATTTATAGCCGTCTATGAACAATCGCCACTCTTTTGAATCATATGGTTCACCAAATTGTTTGAATAGACCAGCAATGTCTTTGCAGTAACAAACACTGTCCTCCTTCGTATAGTACTTGGAAAATTCTTCGTGACGAGTTCTATAATATGTTACCTTAACATCGGATGAAACAAATTTAAATTGTTGCATTTGAGAGGCGTGTAGTTCGGCCTTTTCCTTTGACAATTCCAAATCCCTTATCCAATCATTGAGTTGTGCTTGTGACAAAGAATTTCTTTCGTTTTCCGTTTGAAATTCCTGTACAACATGATGCCGCGTAATCAGATACTACTGTTGACAATGAAACTGGAGCCGGAACTAAAGTTAAATTTGATTCTGGCAATGTCGCTTCTGTTGAAATTAGTTCTGGTAATGACACTGTAGATACGCTCGCATAGGTTACTTTTCTGGACTTTCCAACCCCAAGTACTTTTGTAGTACAAATATAGCAGTCCGTTGAATGGAAAGTTGGTTCCCTCCACTTCATTGGTGTAATTTCACACACCGCCTAAATAGATAGTTTCAGAAATTAGTCAGCTATGCATTAAAAGGGAACAAATTCCTAATTTTTACAACGTAACTTTTTGTTCCGGTTTCCGAAGAAATCAATTCGACTCGGCATGTGGTGCACACAGTATTCGGTGTCCATGGTTTTTCATTGTTTTTAGGCTCAATTCCAAAACACTTATATTATGTAACTTTCAAAGGATTTGAAAACACACGTCTCATACTTTTAAAAATAAATTTACCGCAGATGAAACAGAACATATCTGGATCATTTGTACACTCAAACTCTCGCGCCCTTTTATTCATTTTTTATTTTTAAGTAAATGACGGGTTATAAACTGCAATTATAAACTGAACAGTATCCGGCGAGCCTTGCAGATATTATGAAGGAACAAGGCGCATGTACTCTTATTTATACTTAGATCCAGTAAAAATTCAAGCCTACCTAAACAAAAAGGTTCCCTAGTTCTACAAAGAAAACACTACCTGCCTCAAAAATATGCTCTTGTTTGAAATGTACCTAGGTTTGAGAAAACGACACTAACAGCTTTTTGTATCTAATAACTTTTCGAAAATCTACCTGCTAACTAACTGATATACGAATACTAACACATATGTACCAGTAGGGTACTCAAGCATTAAATGGATATATTTACTTGAATGCTTATAACTTTTGTATTAGTTCATCGATTTTGTTCACTGATAGCTTGTTTTTTTTTGTAATAAAACAGAGCTTAGAGGGGGGGGGGGGGGGGGGAAATATCTGCTAAAAAACAAAAAGTTTTCGAGATGCTTCCTCGCAAAGTACAAATTTTTTTATATTTTTACAAAAAAAATTTAAAAAATCCGTAATGATTGTTCAATATGTTTGAATCTGGAGGACCTAGCAAAAAGTGTTGTATGTACTGATTATAGTAAATTTTATTAGCTTTCAAATTTTTCAAACCGTTTTGGAAGAGCTCAGTTTGTTCTTGAGATATACACGATTAAGTGGAGCCATCTTTTTTGTTTTTTGAAATAACGGTAAATCGTAAATATCTCAAAAACGGTACCATTCAAGTAAAAATAACCTTGATTTTCGGAATTAGGAGGTGATTTTACATAGGAATTTCACTATGGCGTCTCTGGTGCATTTTGGCTGTAAACCAGTGTAATTAGTCCCGCCATGTTTGATTTTGGTATGACTATTGGGTGCTTTTCATTATAAGTTAGCTCTGAGTTTGTAAGCCTGCCTCCAACCCTTATTATGCCATTTTTGGCCAAGAAGGGGTTGAGGCTTGCTAATTTGCTCGAACTCTTGACTGCTTTTCCATCAAGAAGTTTAGTTAATTCTTCTTTATAAAGGTTCTTTTGTGTTTGTCGGATGATCGTTAATGTAGCTGTATGAAGCTCCTCTGCCGATAAGTGTGAAAATTTGCGCGTTTCTTTCTTTTTACGAAAGCGTAAAATGTATGCTACCACTCTTTGTAGTTTTAGCCAACTTGAAAATTTGTTTATTAAATTTTCCATAAAGGAATCTTGGTCTCTTGACGTCAATAAAACCGTTATTTTTTTGTATTCGTTTACCGTTGTTGACTCTTGATCTTCTGTCAACGATAGCCACTTGGGTCCATTCCACCAAATATCCGTATTTAATAGTTTGGGAGATGGAGTACCTCTTGACGCCACATCTGCTGGATTGTCTTTCGTGTTCACGTGTCCCCAGGTTATTTGAGGTATAAGTTTTTTAATGTCTTCTACCCGATTTCTGATAAATTTATCTTTGTTGTTCGGATTTGTAATCCAGCCCAGGGTTATTGTTGAATCACTCCACGCATAAGCTTTGTGATCCCTTGCAATAATCGCGCACGCTTTGCTCAACAATTTTGCTAATAGATGAGCAGCACAGAGTTCCAGCTTTGGCAAAGTTTTCCTATTTTTAATTGGATTAACTTTCGTTTTGGCAGTTAAAAGCTTTATGGATTTGCCAACTTTTACATATACCACTGCAGCGTACGCCTTTTCGGAAGCATCACCAAATCCGTGAATTTCTACATTACATTCCATGCTAGTTTCAATCCAGCGTGGAATACGTACTTCTTCCAAAATGCCAACAGTGTCTATAAACAGCTTCCATTCTTTTTGAAGATCATCAGAAAGCTGTTCGTCCCATCCAGCCTTTTCCATCCAAAGTTTTTGCATATATAATTTTGCAACTACAGTGATTGGCGATAGCCAGCCCAACGGATCAAATATTTGGGCGATTTGTGATAAAACACTTCTTTTTGTTATTTTCTTTGGCATTTCCAAATTAATTTTGAACTGGAACTCATCTTTCTTTGGATCCCAGTATAGCCCAAGTGTTTTCACTGCTTCATTTTCTTTTATTTGAATTATTTCACTTTCTCCCATGGTGGTGATGTTTTTCGTTATATTGTCACAATTCGATAGCCATTTCCTCAAATGAAATCCAAATAACTGAAGATGCTTGCTGATTTCTTTTTGAATCTCAATACATTTATTAACCGAATCTCCACCAGTCATGAGATCATCCATATAAAAATCTTCCTTTATGATTTTTTGAAGCCAATTATTTTCACTTGTGCATTTGTTGCCAATTTCAAATAATGCACGCACTGCTAGATATGGTGCTGAAGCGGTACCATATGTCACTGTCGTCAACTCGTACTCTTCTATTTTATTTGAAGGATGCTCCCGCCACAAAATTCGATGATACGCTTGATCTTTTTCCGAAATTTTAATTTGCCGGAACATCTTTTCAACATCAGCTGTGATTACCACTTTCCATAGCCTCCATTTTAGGATTATATCAAAAACGTCTTTTTGGAGTTTAGGTCCTGTGAACATAATATCATTTAAGCACCTTCCATTTGATGTTTTGGCCGATGCATCGAAAACAACGCGAAGTTTTGTCGTTAATTTATCCTCGCGAATAACAGCCTGGTGTGGTAAATAATATTTTCCTATTACCTCATCGGTCGCCTTTACCATGTGCCCAAGGTTAATATATTCTTGAATGAATTCCTTGTAATCATTGCAAAGCTTTTCACTCTTTTTGAACTTAGCTTCCATGGAGAGCAGCCGAGCACGTGCCTGTTTACGAGAGTCACCCAGTTCCATGTCGTCTTTAAACGGAATTTCCACAATGAATCGCCCATCTGTGTCTTGTTTGGTGGTTTGCTTGAATTTTTTCAAACATATTTCGTCTTCTACTTTAGCTTCTTCATCTAGTTCTTCTTCTAGCTCCCAAAATCTCTCCAGGTTGGTTACTGCCGATGTGACTTTGCCTGGTTTCTTTTGCTTAATTATTCCAGACAAAATCCAGCCAAACTTCGTAGCTTGTGCAAGAACTCCATTCTGCTTTTTTATGCCTTTTTCTATTATTCTGCCGAATATATCGCCACCAATCACTATGTCAATTCTATCAGCTTTGTTAAATTGTGGTTCAGCAAGAGTGTAGTTTTTCCATTTGTTGAAATCAAACTTGAAGGATTGATCGGGTTGAGCAGTTGTAAGAGTTGGTAGAACTATGGCATCTACTATTTCAGCAAATTGACTGAGGAATCGTGGTTTAATTTCTACTTGAACCTTGCATTTTGATTCACCCACTACAACATCGCCTAGTCCATGAAGTTTCGTCTTGATTTTTGTTTTTGGAACACCTAATATCTGTGCGGCTTCTTCTGATATTGATGTTATTTGTGATCCTTGATCAATAAGCGCCCTTAATAACACGTGTTCCCCGCTTGGACGTTTTGCTCTCACTTGAGCTGTGGCCAGAATTACCGTTGTTAATCCTGCTTTTGTGGACATCGCTGCTTTTTTATTTGTAGTATCGAAATGAAGGAGCTCATGATGACTGCTGAAGTTGCATATCTTACATTTCATATTACTATTACAAGTTTCTCCTAATTTGTGAAGCAGGCATCTGGAACACGTTGTAAAAATTAGCCCACTCTTTTATCTCACCGTAAAATGTTGGAATTTTAAGTTTTTATACCTTTCATGAACATGAAATGGTATTATAACTTTGGTCCGATGTTTGTAAATATGAGAAGAAGAAGAGATAGACCCATCAATAAGTATACCGAAATGATCAGGATGACGAGATGAGTTGATTTAGCCATGTCCGTCTGTCCGTCTGTCTGTCTGTCTGTCTGTCTGTTTGAACGCAAACTAGTCCCTCAGTTTTTGATATGCGGCCACCATTTTCCAATATAGGAATCATTTGTCGGAACCAGCAAGATCGGACCAATATAACATATAGCTCCCATACAACCGATTATTCCGATAAACGGAGTTTGGGCTCTAACTCCTGTAATTAAACACAAAGGAACGTGAAATTTTATAAGTGTTGCTATTTTTATATGTGAAATATCGATGCTGAAAATTATAGAGATGGGATAAATATTTCACATAGCTCCCATACAATCGATTATTCCGATAAACGGATTTTGGGCTATAACTCCTGTATTTAAACACGTAGGAACGTGAAATTTTGTAAGTATTGCTATTTTTATATGTGAAATATCGATGTTGAAACTCATAGAGATGGGATAAATATTTCACATAGCTCCCATACAATCGATTATTCCGATAAACGGATTTTGGGCTATAAATCCTGTAATTAAACACGTAGGAACGTGAAATTTTGGACGTATTGCTATTTTTATATGTAAAATATCGATGTTGAAAATCATCGAGATTGGATAAATATTTCACATAGCCCCCATACAATTGATTGTTCCGATAAACGGATTTTGGTAGATAACTCCTGTAATTATATAGGTAGGAACGTGAAATTTTGGAAGTATCGCTATTTTTATATGCGAAATATCGATGTTGAAAATCATTGAGATGGCATAAATATTTCACATAGCTCCCATACAATCGATTATTCCGATAAGCGGATTTTGGGCTATAAGTCCTGTAATTAAACACATAGAACCGCGAAATTTTGGAAGCATCGCTATTTTTATATGTAAAATATCGATGTTGAAAACCATTGAAATAGGATAAATATTTCACATAGCCCCCATACAATCGATTGTTCCGATAAACGGATTTTGCTAGATAACTCCTGTAATTATATCGGTAGGAACGTGAAATTTCGTAAATGTTGCTATTTTAGAATGTGGAATGTCGATGTTAAAACTCAATGAGTTTGGATCAATATAACACATCGTCCCCATATAATCGATAGCTCCGATAATTTCGGTATGAGCTAAAGTTAATTTCACACAGGCTGTACTGGGGATCTAACAGTGAAAATCGTGACGCTTATTCATGAAAGGTATTTAGCCTTCGGCACAGCCGAAGACAGCTTTCCTTACTTGTTCTAATTCCAAATTGGGTCGAGAATACGTTTTGGGCTCTTCTTTTCGAACACAATTTTCTAAATGTGCGTAGTTTTCGAAATATTTCGCAACTATTTCATTGTAAGCATCCTCAATTTCATCATTGAGATATTTTGTCATCTCATTGGTATACAAGCTGTCGATGTTGTTGTATATAGTCTCCAAGTATTTCACTTGGATAGAGTTTATAACGCTCTCTGCGCGTATTTCTGCCATTTTTTCTGACAGCATTTTGATTTTCCCCATGAAAATCCTAATTTTGTTATCCTCGTTGGATTTGCTATTGTCTGTTTTAGACCCGGTCGGCTTTTCTACCAGTTGAAAAGTTTTTTCGCCGGAAATGTTATTCTTTAGTCCCTGGACTAGCTGATCAATAAAACTCCGGGTTCTGCTGTACGAATCCTTTTGGAAATATTCTTCCTCGCCATATCCATCTGCCATTAGTTTTTCTTGGTTGGCGTCAAGCTCTTTTTGAAGCTTCTCTATTGCTTTCAGTGTATCTTCGGTTTTTGCTCTTGTCATTGATTGGCCTTTGATAGTGTCAAACGTTTTTTGTACTTTTTCAAAGATTTCCATCTGAGCTTCAATCACTTTTTTTCTATTTATCCCCATGTTGATTGGATTAGAGTTTTTGCTATTCTCCAAAGGAATCGTTGGAGGTAGATTGATTTGGTCGCCTGGTTGACCGTGCTGTGCCTCGACTCACAGCGAAGTTATTCCTTTGGATTGCAAAACTCTTTTCCTGTCACTGCGCTCAAATTTGAGGCTCGATTGGACCAATGATAATAGGGTATTGCTTTAAATTTCACTTGAATTACCCCTTACCGCTGGTGGGGGGTGGTAATGCATATAATTTAGAGAAGAAAAAATAAGCAGAACGATGGTCTTCGATTGAGAATGTTTTTATTCTAATTTATTTAATAATTTACAAGAGTTTATATACAAAATCTTAAAACTACATTCCTAATCTAATTATGTATGTACGTGTGTATTGTTTGCCTTAAGAGATATTCTTAATAGAGACAAACAGTAGGTCTTTATTTGTTCCTAATATTTAATTGCTTACTAGCAGACATAAATTTTAGACTATTTGTGTTTGATAAGAAATATCTCGCAGTAAGATGCAAATATTTGTATTTTTAATGTTTTTAGTTTTACTCCAATGCATTGTGACGAACTGATAATTATAAATCTATGTATGCATTTTTATTAGCATGTTCAAATGTACATATATTTGAACAACCAGGTTAGCTTTTCCCTGACAGATTTTGTCAATTGCGGCCATCTTGCTCCCCGAAAATTTGTCATTTACATTCTGGGTAGCCTTTTAGCAAGGTTAGGTTAGGTTCAAGTGGCTGCCGCAGAGGCACACCTAGACCAGTATTAAAAGGCCCGTTGTGATACCACCAACACTAGGAAAGTCAGTTCCGGGACCCTACCATATGGAAAATCCCGGTATTAACGGAATTCTCCACATAGCAGAATCCCGGGACTGACGTACCTATACCGACACCGTTACTCCTCCTCGAACCATTTAGATGACTTGATGAAGGCCATCAGGTCCTTTATGTCCAGCTCCGTGACCTGGCGTAGGCTAACCAGGAAGGAAACTCCCAAAAAGCGCATTCTCGCGCCACTTAAAACCGGGCAGTTGCAGATGAGGTGCTCCACCGTTTCCTCATCATCCTTACAACTCCTACAGCATCGTCGGTAGGGCACACCTAGTCTTTCTGCGTGCCTACCAATGAGGCAGTGTCCAGTTAATACGCCTATTAATATGGAGATTTCTCTTCTCTTTAGGGCATGAATTTGTCTTGATCTTTTATGATCCCATTTCGGCCAGGTTTCTTTGGATATCCGGCATCCTGGAGTTTGCAGCCATCTTTCGTTGGCTTGGCGGAGTGTGTACTTCTTCAGCATAAGCTTGCATGTGGCAAACGGCATACATAAGCGCTCTTTATCCCGAAGAACCTGCTTGGTCGTGCCCTGCCTCGCAAGTTCGTCTGCCCCACAATTTCCCTCAATGTCCCTATGCCCCGGGAGCCATGTGAGGTTCACGCGATTCTGTTGGGTCATCTCTTGTAGAGATCGACGACAGCTGAGCGTCAGTTCGGAGTTGAACGAGTAAGAGCCAAGGGATTTGATGGCCGCCTGGCTGTCGCTGAATATAAAAATGTCCTGTCTGATAGTGTGTTGGCCTATCCAAGCCGCGGCGTCCATGATTGCTGAAACTTAAGCCTGGAAGACACTGCAGTGATGAGTTAGTCTGAAGGAGAGCTCAAGGTTCAGATCCTTTGAATAAACCCCTCCTCCAACTCTGCCGTCTAACTTCGAGCCAGCAGTATAAATGGAAGTGCCGCCATGAGTGGCGGGACTCCGATCCGTGCTCTCCCATTCGTCCCTGCTGGGAATGCTGATTTTAAAACCGCTATCTCCGACTGTTGTGGTCGCACAACGATCTGTGCTCAGCCGAAGAAAGCTATAGGATCCCAAAATACAGGCGTGTCCAGTAGTGCTTGCGCCCTAGCCGGACGTTTCCCTTAGACGCAGAGCCGATGCTGCTGCTACCCGGTGCCCTTCCAGATCGAGTGGCAAAATGCCAATGGCCCAATGAAGCACTCGGGCGTTGTTCTTAAGGCACCGCTTATACAGATCATGCAAGAGCTGTGTACTTTACCTAGCAGATTAAGGTTTGTTGTCTTGCTCAGCACAGGCCACCATACCACAACTCCATAGAGCATGATTGGTCGAATGATTGCAGTGTAGATCCATTTGCATATTTTGGGGCTGAGCCCCCATTTCTTTCCAATGGCTCTTTTGCACGTGTAAAGTGCAATACACGCTTTCTTCTGTCGCTGAAGAACATTCTCCAGGATCCGTCAGGTTTGCGCAAATAGCTTGTGACTGTTTGAGTTTTTGAGAGCACTCGTCTAAGTCTCGCTGTATCGTCGACATTTTCGACCCCAGTGCAGAAATTTCTCCACGATACCTCAGAGCTTTTTTGTAGGCCCTGAGCTTAACTTTATATTAGAGTCATTGAGTCTCCGTGCCAAGGCTCTTGGCCTTATTAAATTGTGTCCTACATGATTTTCGGAGCGAGTCCAGGTCGTAGGACCACCAATGCGGCCTATGTTTACCGCGTGGTTTTGGCACTGGGCATTAGTATAGTATAGTGTAGTACACATAGTATATCTTACATAGTAGCGCAATTCACAGATGATCGATGAAAGCGCACACAAACACACGCACAGTGCTCGACACGATATTTGAAGAAAACTCTAAACAAATTTTTGTTGAAAATTGAAAAGACATAAACCTTACATATTTTTCAATATACAGCCTTTAAAACATTTAAGTTGTTGTTGTGAAAAGAAAATTTCAGTTAATATCAATCTTTTTCGTTATTTTTTTAACTTTAATTTGCAGACTACTCCCTTTTTTTAAAGATTTTTCATCCATTAAAATACAACCATGCACATGTGCCTTCTGCCTTACATTTTGTTGACGTTCATATTTTCTGTTATCATCTCTTCCTAATACGTAAACAATGGCTGTGGCAAACAGAAATTAATATCGCAAATTAATCTTGCTAATTAATCAAAAATATCTAATTTATAAATATTTAATTCGGAAAACACTCCATAATGAGTTCGCCATATGCAAAGGTAGGTTTTTATTTGGTTTATGTATACGAGAATCTTGCTGATAACATTTCTTGCTTTCTTCTACCAGCTCTATAATCCAGGAAGTGATAGTGACTTTAGCCCGGACAAAGATGTCGGCATTGAGGTTTCTGAGGAAGACTCAACAGAAATGTCCAGCTGCAGTGACGACGCAACAAGTAAAAAGCAACCGGCAAAAAGTTAAAAAGCAGGAAACGTGCAAACCATTGTATACCTTATAGGTAGGGATAAACAATGGTGCAAGCGCCCAAGAAAATGCAGCACGAACGAACAGTGACACAGTGGGTCCCGCAGACCCACAGATCAGTGGTATCAACGCGGAAATCAGACGGCTGGTAGATGAACGCAAACATGCCAAATGGGAGGAGCATCTGAGGTCTTGTAACCTCTCTACCGGTGTTGAAAAATTATGGTCCACAGTCAAATCCCTGTCAAATTCGACGGGCCCACCAAGAAACGTAGACATCACCTTTGGTGATAAGACGTTTAGTGACCCGAAGAAGAGTGCAACGGCCTTTTGCCGACAGTTTGTACCACACCCTGCACAGGACAGGGACAGACGTAGGATCTTCAGGCGTGCGCATAAACACAAAAACAATGCCCCCGTTTCCATCACCGCTACAGAGGTTCGAGAGGCCATCAGGAAAGCCGAAAACTCTAAAGCCATGGGCCCTGGCGAGATAGCCATGGTGCATTTAAAACACATCGGCGAAGAGGGAGTAAAATACCTCACTACCGTCTTCAATTTGTCCCTGGCCACTTCTGTCATACCTGAAAAATGGAAGCAGGCAGTCGTGGTCCCACTACTAAAGCCTGGCAAGCCAGCTAACGTAGGGGAGTCTTATCGCCCGATATCGCTCCTCTCGCCAGTAGTGAAGACATTGGAGGCGGTATTACTTCCTCTTTACACATTAAAGTTGAGGTTAGCCGAGCACCAACATGGCTTTAGAAAAATACGGAGCACAACATCTGCTCTAAATGCCATTAACACTCCGATAACTGACGGACTCAACCAGAAAAGCCCTCATCACAGGACGGTTCTAGTTGCTCTTGACCTGTCTCAAGCTTTTGACACAGTAAATCATGGACAACTGGTATCCGATTTGGAAGATTCATCGCTCCCCCCCTGTCTTAAGCGTTGGTCCGCCAACTATCTGAGTGGTCGTCAATCGTCTGTAGTTTTCAGAAACAAAAAATCAAAACCGAGAAAGATTAAACAAGGGGTACCACAGGGTGGTGTCCTTTCCCCGGTTTTGTTTAATCTTTATATATCGAGGCTTCCTTCCCCACCAGATGGAGTCTCGATTGTTTCTTACGCAGACGATTGTACGATCCTAGCATCTGGCACTTCCGTTGATGAGCTGTGCTCCAGGATCAATGGTTATCTCCCCTCTCTTGTTGAGTTTTTCACTGCTCGGAACCTGACATTGTCGCCAACGAAGTCCTCGGCGACACTATTCACGACTTGGACGGCGCAAGTTGGCATGGAGTTAGAAATCTACGTAGGCGACCAAAAATTACCTACTGTCTCCCACCACAAAATCTTAGGGGTAACTTTCGACCCCATGCACAAATTCGCTGCTCATTCAACCGCAATTGTCTCTAAGCTACAAAGCCGCAACAAAATTCTCAAGACGCTAGCCGGCAGCACTTGGGGTAAAGACAAAGAAACGTTGCTGGCAACCTATAAAGCAATTGGTCGGCCGATCCTGAATTACGCGTCGCCGATATGGTCGCCTGGGCTTGCTGAGGTTCATTGGAAAAGACTGCAGGCCTGCCAAAACACCGCACTCAGAACCGCCACGGGATGCGTCCTTATGTCTCCAGAACATCATTTACATCATGAGGTGGAAATGCTCCCAGTTTTGGAGCACAATGAAATGCTAAACAGGCAGTACCTGTTGAACTGTTGCAAACCACAACATCCCAACAGACTACTGCTTGAGTATGAGCCACCTCCTAGGACCGTAAGGGCGCATCTACGTGAGCATTTTGATGAGATCCGGCACCTCACACTTTCGCCGTTTGATCCAAAGGTGCATACTAAGGTGGAGTGAAATTTTTTTTTTTGAAATTCAATTGGCCTGACCCCCAGAACGGTAGCTTTCTACCCCATAAATAAGCCTGCAAAATTTTATTGACCTACTCACATGTTTCGATTTGCCCCCAGCCGGTCAAAGTTGAAAAAAATAGCACGATTTAGTACAAATGTGAAATTTAGAAAATTGTAAAATCAAAAAACCAAGTATGGGGATTGATAAACCTGGTTGAGCTGAGTATTACTGTGAATTTTTTTTTTTTTGGAAACAACAACAGCAAAAGTTATTAAAGGTGGAAGTTCATATAATGCATTTTTTAAATTGCAATTACTTAAAAACTACTGAACCGATTTCGGAAATTTTTTTACCATTCGACAGGTATTTTTATTCCCTTTAATTTGATATACAAAAGTAAGGGGGGTAAAAGGGGGTTTGACCCCGAAGGGGGGAGTTATGTAACCCACTGGAAAATTGTGTAGCTATAAAATAAGCTTGGTTTTCAACAGTACAATCCCAATTTTTTCTTTTATTTTTTTCTTTTTGAGTTGGCGGTACTCGCATTTGTTTCCTCAGCTGATTTTATTTCTCATTATCTTGCATTTCATAATATTCTTGTATTTACTTTGAAGTTTACATTGAAATTAATTTTTGCCCTACCTGCAGAAAGCGGCCTTTGCAACTAGTGCTAGTTTTTATGAATTTTTATTTATTGCGGTTTGGATTTAACGAGTTTTTATAAAGACAATTCGTAAGTAAATTTTACTAATCCTTTATATTCTGTATGTATATTGTAATTGAAGCTGACTAACTAATATTCTGATAGTTTAAACCACTTTTTCGGAGTTAAAATGTCTCAAGTAACAACGCGACGAATGACCAGCTGTCCTATATTTGGTTTTCCGGAAGAGTTACCTCTATCACAATTACCCTCATATTGTAACGTTTTGAAATATTATTTCTACGTTAAGCGTGAACTGAAACCAAAGAAACCAAAGAAAATAAGAAACAAACCGACTGTTCACGACGTATCCGTAAAAGTTGCTTCCCGAGTTTTACAAATTTGGCATAAAGTATCGTTGAAAACTGTAAGCTTTCAAAGGGTTCAAAAACTTATTCGTTCTTATTATGAAAAGTATAGAAACATAATGAAACCATATAAACGTCGCAAAACTAATAAAAAATACCAAGGTAAGATTCAAAAATTTAGATCCGAGTCCCATGCATTATTTGATATCAGTAGTTGTAAATGTAAAATTATGACTAACTGTAAATGTGAAGAAAACTGTCGGGTACCTGAGGAGGTAATTAGTTTTTTACTTGATCAAAGGACCACGAGAGAAATGATGATTGGTAGCGTTGATTTGGTTGCATATCGACAGAAAGAAGACTTTGAGAAGCCATGTTCCTCTCATTCTTTGTATGAGAGTGAGCTTGAAGAAGACACCGATTGTGAGCTTGAAGAAGACACCGATTGTGAGCTTGTAGAAGACACCGATTCCTCCGAGACTTCCAGTCTTAATTGCGATAGAATCTATATGCCATTAAAAGATCCAAATACAGACGCTGAGGCACCTCTAAAGAAAACACGGTTTGCCCTACCGTCTCTAGCCCTTGCATGCGATCGCACTGGCGTTTCTGATAGATCTGCAGCCATGATAGCTTCGTCTGTTCTAGCAGACATAGGCATCATTTCAACAAACGAGCAGAGTTTCGTTATAGATCGCTCAAAGGTGCGCCGTGAAAGAGTTAAGACAAGGTCTTCTTTACAGAATATGAATCCTAAAGAAAAGCTACGTGGTCTTTACTTTGATGGTAAAAAGGACAAATCTTTAGTTCTTGTAAAAAAAGAAGGAAAATATTATAAAGAGCAACAAACTGAAGACCACTACATAATTCTGTCGGAGCCAGGAAGTGATTATTTTGGGCATGTCACATGCGAATCGGGAACCGCCACAGTCATAAAAAATTCTATAATAACTCACGTGAGGAGTAAATCAGTAGATTTAAATGCTATAGCTGTTATTGGGTGTGATGGGACAGTAGTCAATACCGGTTACAAAGGTGGTGTTATTCGTCTCATGGAAGAAGAGCTAGATAAACCATTACATTGGTTTGTTTGCCAGTTGCATTCAAATGAGCTTCCACTGCGACATTTGTTGTTATATTTGAATGGAGAAACTGCAGGACCCAGGTGTTTTTCAGGACCGATTGGAGTTCAATTAAAATCGTGTGAAACTACGCAGATCGTTAAATTTCCACTTATTTCTACGACACTGCCTAAAGTTGACAAAAGTGACTTAAAAAGTGACTACTGACCAAAAATATCTCTTTGAAATAATGACCGCCATCAGTACGGGTGACTTTTCTACAGATTTAGCAAACACGAAACCTGGACCTCTCAACCATTCAAGATGGTTAACCACAGCAATTAGAATTTTAAGGTTGTATGCTACCAAAAGTGATCCCGAAGAAAACTTGCAAATACTGGCTACTTTTGTTATGAAAGTTTATGGTCAAATGTGGTTTACCATTAAATTTAATTCATCTTGTACAAACGGAGCAAAACATTTGTGGAAAACAATAAGTTTGTGTCATTACTTAAATAGCAGCTTAAAGAAAGTTATTTATCCTGTACTTCAACGTAATGGATATTTCTGTCATCCAGAAAATCTTCTTATCGCCATGCTTGCAGATGAGAGAAAAGCTATACGTAATCTAGCATATCAACGTATTTTAAAAGCAAGGTCAGAGGAAAGGCCGGGGTTACGTAAGTTTACAGTTCCTGAAATAATATTTGATGCTCCCGATTATACTGAAATAATTACTTGGAAAGACTGTCAAATAACTGAACCACCTTTGACTTTAAATATTTCAAATGAAACCCTTAAAAAAATTGTTGAAGGTGAGCTCATCTTACAAGAGCTTATAGAAGAATTTCCTTGCCATACCCAAGCCGTAGAGCGATGCATGCAGCTGGTAACAGAAGCGTCCACTAAAGTTTGTGGAGAAAATGCACGTGATGGTTTCATAAGAGCACGATTATTATCCCGACAAAGGATGCCTTCCTTTCATACAAAAAATCAATTTAAAGTTTAGTTTTAACTTTCTGCGCTTGTAAAGCTTTTACTTATTCACATAATTAGAAATAGACTATCTTTAAACAAAAACTGTAAAACATCAAATTAAACTTGTTATCTTTAATTATTATACGTAATTTTTCTATTATATATAATAAAACAAGTTACAAGTACGATAATTAGGCATATCGTTGATATATGAAGTTTAAAATCAGCTGAGGAAACAAATGCGAGTACCGCCAACTCAAAAAGAAAAAAAAAAGAAAAAATTGGGATTGTACTGTTGAAAACCAAGCTTTTTTTATAGCTACACAATTTTCCAGTGGGTTTCATAACTCCCCCCCCTTCGGGGGTCAACCCCCCTTTTACCCCCCCCCCTTACTTTTCATACATTTTTTAAGTATTTGCAATTTAAAAAATGCATTATATGAACTTTAACCTTTAATAACTTTTGATGTTGTTGTTTCAAAAAAAAAAAAATTCACAGTAATACTCAGCTCAACCATGTTTATCAATCTTCATACTTCGTTTTTTGATTTTACAATTTTCAAAATTTCATATTTGCACTAGATCGTGCTTATTGGTCTCAACTTTGACCGGCTGGGGGCAAATCAAAACGTCATCCTATCGCCATAAAATTTTGAGGGGTTCATTAACTCGTATAAAGGCAGGTTTTTTTTGCTATTACGTTAAAAAAAAAAAAAAAAAAATCTCCATATGTTTTCACTCCACCTTAGTGGCCACCATTAACAGGATCATCGTGATATTTTTGTAATATCTTTTTAATTACTTCCTTATCTGTCACGTGCACAACCTCCGGAGTTAATGCAATAGTTAAGTTTTTGAGAACCTTGGTACCAACTTCTTTAAATTTATCTACTCGAGTATAATTATTTTTAAACAATTTGTCTCCTAAGGACAACTGTATTTTATTTATTTTCAAATTGTCGGCCTCTTTCATTAGCCTGGCAAAGAATTGAACTAAATCAATCTTCGCCTCAACAATTGAATTATCATCAATAGATGAATTGCCGGCTTCATTTGAAAGCCTGGCAAAGGATTGACCTGAATCAATCTTCGCCTCAACAATTAAATCATTAATGTATATTTTGCTACAAATTTTCTTTCCATTTTGGAACTGCAGTTTCGGGGGGTCGAAAACGAGCTGAGCTAGCTTTTTTACTTCATATTAATTAAGCGCTTCATATATTTTAATGTTCTCTTCGTGACGTTTTTCTTTGATGTTTTTATTATTGGAATTTTTATTATTGGAATTTTTATTAGTTTCCGATCTAGTCGTAACCCTCATTATTTGACATGCTTTTATTGACATTTCCTTTAAATCATTTATATTGATGCGTGAAAGCGCATCCGCGACATAGTTTTCTTTTCCAGCTATGTACTCCACCTCAAAGTCATATTCCTCTAATTCCAGTCGAACTCTAGTTAATTTTGATGAAGGGTTTTTCATCGAAAATAAATATGTTAAGGGGCGATGGTCTGTTTTAACCAAAAATTTTCTACCATAAACGTATGGTCTGAAATAAGTGATTGCCCAATGGATTGCCGCCAATTCTTTTTCAATTGTTGCTTTATTGCTTTCACCTTTCATGAATGCTCTTGACGCATAGGTAATTGGTAATTGTTTGCCTTCATATTCTTGACTAAGAACTGCGCCGCAGGCGAATCCACTTGCATCTGTTGTTATACAAAATTCTTTACTGAAATCTGGATATTGCAAGATATTTGGGTTAATTAATGCCTCCTTCAAGTAGACAAAAGCTTTTTGGCATTCTTCCGTCCAATCGAAGGAAACGTTCTTCTTACATAACCTTGTTAAAATTCTGGAATGTTCCGCAAAATTTGGAACAAATCTCCGGTAATAGTTACAAAATGCTACAAATCTTTTAACTTCATCTGCATTTTTTGGGGTTGGATAATTTAAAACCACTTCAAATTTATTAGGATCCGGCAAAATACCTTTATTTGTGCACTTGTGGCCAAGATAAGTAACTTCTTGGTAAAAAAATAAACATTTATCCGGATGTAATTTTAAATTATATTTTCTACAAGTTGAAAATACATCTCTCAAATTCGTAATCATGTGTTTTTCGGAACATCCTAATACCACCAGGTCATCCATATATAGAAAAGCTTGAGAAGGCTTAAGGCCTGCAAATGCAAGAGACATCATTCTTTGAAACGAGTTTGGGGCCACTTTTAAACCATATGGCAATCTTTTGAAACGATACGTGCCATCGTCTGCCGTAAACGATGTTATGTCCCTAGAGTCTTTATGTAACTCAATTTGATGAAAGCCAGACATCAAGTCTAAGCATGAAAAATATTTAGCTCTACCCAATTGATCTAATATATCATCAATTCTTGGCAATGGGAATTTATCTGCCGTTAACTTTTTGTTTACCTGCCGGTAATCGACTACTAATCTCCATCTTTTATCATTTTTGCCTGGTAGAGGTTTTTTGGGTACAAGCAGAATGGGGCTATTGTATTCTGACATAGACGGCTCTATAGTGTCATCTTCAATTAATTTATTGACGTGTTTACTAATTTCGCTTTTATGAGCTTGTGGAATTCTGTAATTTTTTACATAGACTGGATTATTATCTTTCATACGTAATTTTTGATGGTAAAAATTATTAGTGGTAATGGGTTCTGATTCTAGTGAAAATATGTCAATAAATTCTGCGCATAGTTCATTAAGTTGTTCAGTAACAAATTTTGGAAAGTTTTTATTTAATCTTTTTAATTTTTCTTTAGTATTTTCTACTGTTTCCGGTTTATTTTTTACTACTGTGTAATCATCTAGATTCTCTGTGTTAATTTTGAAGTTTTGAATAGTTGCGTTTTTATCTGTTGTATTTATGACTCTAATAAAGGTTTGCTTTGAATTTACTAAGGTGTTTGCTATAAAAATACCTTCGGATAATTTTTGATGAGGTATCAATAATTCAGAATTGCCATTTTGAATATGAACTTGTTGGATTACTTCCGATCTTGCTGGGATTGTTATGCAATTTACGGTTGGGTTATTTGTCATTTGGATTATTATGTTTTCTGGGTAATCATACGGACGTAGTATTAGGCTGTCCCCGTTTTTATTGTAAACTAAAATGCAATTATATTTTTTAATGAAATCAAGTCCCAAAATTCCGTCACATGGGATTGATTGGGAAATTATCTTCTTCTATATGAAATTTGTGTTTAATTAATAGGCGATCATCCTTTAAATCTGCGGTAACCGTGCCAATAGTGCTTGTTAAACCATGACCAATGCCCTTTAGATCAGTTTTTTGAGAATAATTAATGGTGACATTATTGTCAATTTGACCCTTTTTTATAATTGATATGTCCGCTCCTGTATCAATCAGGAGGGTTGAAATAGAGTTATTTAGAGTTGTTCTTGAGGATATATAGCTATTAAGGTGCAGATTGAAGACATATGTATAGTCTTTTATTTATTGAGGTGGAGTTTGCTGGTTTTCCTGTTGGTTTACATTTCTGACATTTCTAGGATTATTGCGATTAGGACCGCGTGATTGATTTCCGAAATTTCTTCCGGATCTTTGGTTGTTATTTCTATTATTATTATTGTTATTATTAAAATTATTGAAACGTGCTGGAAATGTACGCCTTTGGTTACCTCTGTAAGAGTTATTTTGGTAACTTCTGCGGAAATTACCGCGAAAATAATTTTGTTGGCGTATGTGCAACAATGAATTAGGGTTTCCCGTTATTTCTGTGCAGCTGTTGGTGAATTTGGATATAGCTTCGTTCATCGAAGTGAACGTTCCAGCTTGCATAATTGTTTTCACCTTATCATTGGAACAATTTTTACACATAGCTTTTACAGCAGTTTGTGTAGCATATTTGGTGGCTAGGTCTGCTGTTAAGCCATCAGATATGTATGCTCCCTCTAGTGATTTTGTCAATTTTTCAATCTCTGCAGTATATTGATTAGCAGTCTTACTGCGCTGTTGGATGTTCAGGAGTTTCGCTGTTATAACTTCAACTGACTCACCCTTTACTTTATTTTTTAATTTTAGTTTTATTTCCTGTATTGACTCTTCAGCGCTTATCAAATTTCTAGCTGTGCCTTTCAGCTTAGTTTTTATCATGGACACTGCTAAAGCCTCATGTTCCTCTTTGATTTGTTCGAGGATATCAAGGGCATCCAGAAAACTCGATAAGTTTTCCGGTTTGCCATCGAACTCAGGTAAGATCGATGACGCAGTTTTAATAAATGAAGTCGCTGATCGCGCCATTTCGGTGTCTTTTTGAAAATTTTGTTCTACTTGGGCGACAATGTTTGTTTGAGAAAATGTTTCTTGTTTCTCGATAGTCTCAGTCTGGATAAATTTATCAGAATGAACTGTTTTTTCTTCTTCTAGTTCCTCTTCTGAACTATCTTCCAGTAATTTTGCGTCAAAATCTATTTCAATCTCTTTTTGATAGGATTTTGGCACATCGAAGTCAATTTCATATCTAGACAATGAATACACCAATTTGTCTCTGATAGACGAAAAAATTTGGTATGCTTCCTTTTCATGAGGTTTTGATAAATTAGTTCTTTTTATTATTTTTCCACCATTATTCAATGACAATAAAATGATATTCAAATGTTTCTTTATCGTTTCAATTTTAATTTTTGTATTTTTACAAATACATTTATATGACTTTTCTGCATTTGTTTTTTTCGTCAGAAAGCTCCTTCAAAATATCGTCCCACTTTTCCATTTATGTTAAAATTTTTATTTATTACTTAAACTTTGTTCAGATCGTCTGCTCGACTCTGGTATTTCTTTTTTAAAAAATTTATTGTGGGCTGAATATATCTTGAGGAACAAACTGATACAAGTGCAGATCGTCACAATCAGAAGCAGGATTTTTATGACTTCTAAAGCTTCAGAATGGTCAATAATTTTAATGCTATTGACTACATTCGCATTTGGGGTATCCACTTTAGAAGTTTTTCCGCCCATATCAGGAGTTAGATAGATAAATGGAAATGGTCTTTTTACTTACTCTTCTTTTTTTTTTCTTATATATTTTTTTTCAAAAAAAAATTCAATACCAAATTTTTGTTGTTTAAATCTTTATTTTTATTTAGTCATAAATGCTTTTACCGCCCATTTTTCTTATAAATTTACACAATTCTTCTACCAAAGTGGAAGGATACAAAAAATCTTCAATTGTGGGTTCTCTTTCCATTCCTATGAAGGACCAGAATTTTTTCAAACAATTTAGATTATGCCTATTGCTGCCTATATTACGTGATCTCGACTTTCGGGCAACGTCTGCGTTTTCACGCTCTAAATCTTCAACAATTTTATTTATTGCCTCGTAGTCAAGATCTTCAGGCATTGCACAATCCATGGGAGTAGATTGCAAGTAACTAAATTAACGTACCAAAAATTTTCTTTATCTTTTTTTTTTTTTTTAATTATTTTTTAAAAATTTTTATCTTTCGATTGTTTTCTTAAACTTTGGATTTCTCTTTTTAGTTTTATCTTTAAATCTTTGTTTGTACATATATTAGCTTGTTGATACAATTCAGCTAATTTTCTTCTTTTAACATATTTTTGACCTCCTCTCTTCCGCTTGTATTTTACCGGCTCTGGAATGCGTGGCTCAACATTTACTTGAGCCCTATTTCTCTTCCTATACTCTTCCAAAGTCAGCGGCTTAGGGCCTTGCCTGACTTGCTCTTCTTTAATTTTTTTGTTGCTTCCAGGCCCAGTTCAACAATACCGGAAAAGATTTTGTCAAACTGTGTTTGCGTTTCTATGGACTCAATTGACAAACTTATTTCACTTGACTCTATTGTTTTTTGAAAATTTTTTTAACCACATTATTGCTTTAATTAATTTTATTTTCTCATATTCTTCTTCGAGCTCTTTTATTAACTCTTCTAACATAATATACGCTTCTTCACATTCAGCTTCAGTTGGTATGACCCCTTTCGAGGACATATCAACCGATAAAAAAAAATTTGGATAAAAAAAAAACAAAGCGAAACAGCAACTATTTGGTGCCCTTCTAGTTTAAGCGGCCGTTAGGCCAGCCATAATTTAAACAAAAAATTTTTTTCTTATACTTAATTATTTAGTTGATTGATGCTTTGTGGTCCCTTTAATAAGCCAGTTCTTTGGATTATTCCTTTCCAAAAAAAAATCGAGTCTAAATATTAGCTGGAAAACCAATCCTCATTGAACCAGGGGCTTAGGACTTTTCGAAGTTGAAATACTTATTACAGTTGTACAAGGATCCACCTCCAGGGCATTTACGTACACATATTTTTGGCGTCTTGGCTGAAAATACATATATACTTAGTAAATAACCTGCATTTGTTGATTTCTATATAAATGTACTTACTTTGGATATTTTAACTTTTTAACACTGAAATAAACAAATTAATATAAATTTTCATCATTTGCACAACTTTTTTTATTTCCATTTGATTTTCACCACGCGTGACAAGGTTGTGTTTAATCACTCAGGGCTGCATTTTGTTGAAGTATTTGTTAGATAGTGATTTTTTCTCTAATACTTCACGTTGACCTGCAAACTGGTTTTCCTTTCAGTTTAAAACGGTTAAAACAATTTAGGCATGTTCATAATCGATATAAAGTAGGTACTTAACTTAGCGTCAACCCTTTGATACCCTTTCCAAGGGTCTATCTGACGCTAAATTTAGTACCTACTTTATTTCGTTCAGATTGTTGGACAGAGACAGATAAATATACAAGACTAAATGGGCTTGCTCAAGAACCATCATCATCATTTATTGGCGCTTAACCGCCTAAGCGATTTTGGCCGTCGCCTATCAAAGCACGCCAGTCATTCCTTTTTAGCGATAACTGACGCCAATTGGAAACCCCAAGGGAGTTCAAGTCATCCTCCACCTGTTGTTTCCATCTCAGTCGAGGCCTCCCCCTTCCTCTGCTGCCGAATTCGGGTGACGATTGGAAAACCTTCTGGGCTGGAGCTTCTTTGTCCATTCGCATGACGTGACCCAGCCAGCGGAGCCTTTGGGCTTTAATTCGCTGGACTATGGTCAGATCTGCGTAAAGCTCGTACAGCTCATCGTTAAATCTCCTTCGATACTCGCCGTCGGCATCACGGGAAGGACCATAAATCTTCCGGAGAACTTTTCTCTCAAATACTCCAAGGGCCATCTCATCTTCTCTTGACATTGTCCATGAATCTGAGCCATACATCAGGACAGGTATGATGAGAGACTTATAGAGCGCGATCTTTGTTCTTCGAGAGAGGACTTTACTTCTCAATTGCCTACTCAGTCCAAAGTAGCACTTGTTCGCAAGAGTGATTCTCCGTTGGATTTCTAGACTGATATTATTTTCGGTGTTAATGCTGGTTCCCAAATAGACGAAGTCCCTCACAGTTTCAAATTTGTAACTATCAACAGTGACGTGGCTGCCAAGGCGCAGGTGCGCCGATTCTTTCTTTGATGACAGCAAATACTTCGTCTTGTCCTCGTTGACCGCAAGACCCACTTTTTTCGCTTCTTTATCCAGTCCAGAGAAGGCAGCGCTTACGGCGCGGTTGTTAAGGCCAATGATATCAATATCATCGGCATACGCCAGCAATTGCACGCTCTTGTAAAAGATTGTACCATTGCGGTTTAGCTCTGCTGCTCGAATTATCTTCTCCAGCATCAGGTTGAAGAAATCGCACGAAAGGGAGTCGCCCTGTCTGAAGCCTCGTTTGGTTTCAAATGGCTCAGAGAGGTCCTTCCCGACTCTGACGGAGCTGTTAGTATTGCTCAACGTCATTTGGCAAAGCCGTATAAGCTTTGCAGGGAAGTCAAATTCAGACATGGCGGCATACAGGCAACTCCTTTTTGCGCTGTCAAAAGCGGCTTTGAAATCGACAAAGAGATGGTGTGTGTCGATTCTTTTATCATGGGTCTTCTCCAGGATTTGGCGTATCGTGAAAATCTGGTCGATGGTAGACTTACCAGGTCTAAAGCCACACTGATAAGGTCCAATCAGCTTGTCTACGATGGGCTTCAGTCTTTCACACAATACGCTAGGAAGAACCTTATATGCGATATTAAGAAGGCTGATTCCGCGGTAGTTGGTGCGGTTAGCGGGATCGCCTTTCTTGTGGATTGGGCAGAGCACACTTAAATTCCAATCTGGAGGCATGCACTCGTCTGACCATATTCTGCATAAGAGCTGATGCATGCTTTTTACCAGCTCTTCGCCTCCGTGTTTGAACAGCTCGGCGGGTAGTCCGTCTTTTCCAGGCGCTTTGTTGTTTTTGAGCCGGGATATAGCTATCCTCACTTCATCATAGTCAGGTGGTGGGACGACTTTTCCATCGTCAGGGATTGGGGTATCGGGTTCGACGTCTCCCTCGCAATTTAGCAGTGAGGAGAAGTGCTCCCTCCATAATTTAAGTACACTCTGTACGTCGGTTACCAGGTCGCCATTATTGTCCTTACAGGAACTTGCCCCGGTCTTAAAACCTTCCGTCATCCGCCGGATCTTTTCATAGAATTTTCGGGCATCATTCCTGTCAGCCAGCATCTCAAGCTCCTCACACTCACGCCTTTCGGCCTCACGTTTCTTTTTTCTGAAAAGGCGTCTCTCTTCCTTCTTTGCCTCACGATAGCGTTGCCATACACTGCGGGTTGCGCCCGTTCGCAACGTCTCCCTGTAGGCAGCGTCCTTTTTGTCCGAGGCAGTGCTGCATTCCTCATCGTACCAGTTGTTTTTGCGGGCTCGCTGGAACCCTATAGTGGCCTCAGCGGCGGTACGTAATGAGTGAGAGATATGCTTCCATTGCTCGGTTGCATCGTTAGGTCGAGGATTGCTCTCCGATAGCAGGTGTGAGAGTCGAGTGGAGAAATTGTCAGCTGTCTGTGTCGTGCGCAGCTTCTCGACGTCAAACTTTCCTTCCGTTACTGTGCGCACTTTCTTTGCTACACAGAGGCGTGTGCGTATCTTGGCTGCAACAAGATAATGGTCCGAGTCGATATTGGGACCACGAAGGGTACGCACGTCCAGAACGGTGGAGCTATGTCTGCCGTCGATCATGACATGATCAATCTGGTTTCTTGTTCTTTGATCAGGAGACAGCCATGTGGCTTGGTGTATTCGTTTATGCTGGGACCTGGTACTACTGATGACCATATTGCGAGCAGCGGCGAAATCAATCAACCTAGTGCCGTTGGGGGATGTTATATCATGGAGACTAAATTTTCCAACTGTTGGACCAAAGACTCCTTCCTTGCCCACCTTCGCATTAAAGTCTCCGAGCACGATTTTGATATCATGTTGGGGGCAGCGATCATAAGTCTGTTCAAGTTTATCGTAGAAGGAGTCCTTCTCTGCGTCGTCCGTCTCCTCAGTCGGCGCATAAGCGCAGATAAATGTTATGTTGAAAAATTTCGCTTTGATGCGGATCGCAGCGAGACGCTCGTCCACGGGGGTGAACGCTAGTACTTGGCGGCGAAGTCTCTTTCCCACCACGAATCCTACACCACGCGCTTTGCCGCGTGTCTGGCCACTGTAGTATACGTCACAAGGTCCGATGGTCGTCTTTCCTTGTCCCGTCCATCGCATTTCCTGCAGGGCGGTGATGTCAGCCTTTGCGTTAACGAGGACATCAACCAGTCGGGCAGCGGTACCGTCCCTTGAAAGGGTCCGGACATTCCCGGTACATGCCCTAATATCCAAATCATTATGCCTTATTCGTTTTGCCGGGTCGTCAACATTAAAGGGGGTTCTCATCCGAGGCTTTAATACATTTTTCATTGGACTAAATTTTTTAC
Organism: Campiglossa producta; assembly: GCA_964058755.1. Classification (NCBI taxonomy): domain Eukaryota; kingdom Metazoa; phylum Arthropoda; class Insecta; order Diptera; family Tephritidae; genus Campiglossa; species Campiglossa producta. Next base: position 97,106,802 of record CAXKVI010000002.1, on the reverse strand, counting down.
GTGGCGGGTCCCAAACCCAGCGCACAACCCGTTTCGGGGTTTTTGGAAAATATTTACACATTTATATAGCGAGCCGCTTGCTTCAAGACAGACGCCCGCTTGCAGCCGCACCTCATGGTGAACAGACGCTGCGCAAAAAAACCTCGGTGAGCCCTTAAACCAAGTATGTCAGAGTGGCCCCACCGGGGCTCCCTCTCTTTCTGCCGCGAGCCTAGGTAGCTCCCGTTGCCCAGAGTGCACGAACGAGGACGCAAGAGTCAAGAACATCCTACAAATTATGACGGATAACACATAATAATCAAAAAACTAAATTTATAATAGAACTATTTTTTCTACACCTTTTTCACTCGTACTTCAAAAACCGTAAAAATACTTTAGATAAGGTTAAATGCATTTAAGAATAGTGAATGGTAGTCCAAGACCCATACAATTATTTTCAGAATAGTCAATTGTATCTTAAAAACTGTAAAATATGCTTTAGAATATTCAACTGTACTCCAAAAACTATAAATTGTACTTCATAAACTGTAATTTGTACTCGAGACCGTAAATTAGACTTCAGAAGCTTAAAAATATACTCCAAAATAATCAGTTCTACTTCAGAAACAACAAATTCCAATCCAGAAGATGTTTCTGAAGTACATTTGATTTTTCTGGAATACATTTTACAGTTTCTCGAATACAATGGGCTTTTTCGTAGCAAATTTTGCGAATATTAACAACCATTTACGTTTTTTAAAGTACATTTTACACTCTAACCCACAATAAAATATACAGGCAGATTCTAAATAATTTCTTACTTTGCGGATTTTCTCCCTCTCATATAATTTGTGAGCGAAAATGTATGAAAAAGGTTCACTAGTGAAATTTATTTAGATTGGCACGATAAGCTTTTTGTCGAAAAATTCTCAAATTTCGAAATTTGTTTTGCGTAAAATTTTGCAAAAATCATTGCATCATGTGTTTCAATTTTGTGATATTGGAGTACTTCAATTGTAATACTTTCTAATACCTCAGCGGACCACCTTCAGCTTATTGAAAGGCGATCATTGCTCATGCTTTATTGACCAAAATCACGACACGATCGCTCTGACAATAGATACTCCAAGGAGTAACAACATTGGAATACATTGCAAAGTACTCTGAAAACAGAAACAACTGTAGCGTCTCGTTGTGACATTTAATTTTGACAGCTGACATAAATGCACGTAGACAAAGGCAACCTGTCTTATAACCGCGTTTTAACACGCGTTAACGCAGACTTGATCTAGTTTTATCTTTTTGTGTACGATGACATAATCAGCTGATTTTTCCTTGTATATTTTTTGGTTTTATGCGTATTTGTCAAAGTTATAAATGCCACGCAACGCAATAAAGCTGTATTTGTTTTCGCCTGAATACTCCTATGCGTGAGAAAAAACGCTGTGCATTGGTTCTTGGTTGAGTTGTAAAATAGCAATTTCTTTTTTTTAGAAATATAACCTAATATATACATATATATCCTAAATTTGACTATTTTTCCTCTTTTAAAGTAATTTATTACCTCATAAAATTTGCAGCACAACACCCTGAAATGGCTGAAAATAGTTGACTGCAACCCGAAGTTCTCCATGGAGGTGAATATAAGTACGTTTGTGTTAGTGAGTGCAATTACTGTCTATACTGTGTTTGAATAGATTCGAGGGGTGTCTTTGTTTGTCGTTAGGACAATTTTTGATCTCTTTGATAAGACACCGCGCTCGAATTTATATTTTGTAGTGGGAAGAAAGAAAAGATCGAAAAGCAAGAAATTCTCGTTTAGAAAAATGGCCGTTTATTGTACATCAAAAGTGTCAACAAAGTTAATTTAATTACCTTATTTATGACGTAGAAGAAGTCCTGGGGCTGATGTGTGTCCGTTGGCAGTTGGCAGAAGAAGAGGCGGTTGTCACGTCGTTGACAACCGTTGAACCGAAAACCATCCTCCGGTATTAAGGGGAGGTGGACCCACACATGCGCACCCACATGCATGTGTGTGTGCTGACAAAACACGAACAGTTTTGATCTCTTTGATAAGACACCGCGCTCGAATTTATATTTTGTAGTGGGAAGAAAGAAAAGATCGAAAAGCAAGAAATTCTCGTTTAGAAAAATGGCCGTTTATTGTACATCAAAAGTGTCAACAAAGTTAATTTAATTACCTTATTTATGACGTAGAAGAAGTCCTGGGGCTGATGTGTGTCCGTTGGCAGTTGGCAGAAGAAGAGGCGGTTGTCACGTCGTTGACAACCGTTGAACCGAAAACCATCCTCCGGTATTAAGGGGAGGTGGACCCACACATGCGCAACCACATGCATGTGTGTGTGCTGACAAAACACGAACAGTCATGCATGCGCATGCAGGTGGGTGGCTTGGTGTGGGTGATTGGAAAGTGACATTAGGGTGGCACATTTTTAATATTTTAGGCATCGCGCCTAAACATGCCGGCTCCCTTGCGACACGCAACACTCTGACCAGCCCTGTGCCCGCTTTCCTCCTTCGAGACACCTCCTGGAGTTGAGGTCTGTCACCACTGGTGGTTTGGCCGTGTGGTACCTAGCTGTTGAAAGAGAGGGAAGAGACTTGAAAAAAATAAATTGGTATATTTCTTGCCATGGAGCCATAAAATGAGAAAAAAAGAAAAAAAATTTTTTTTTTGTTTATTAAAAAATTAAACTTACAACTAAATTTACCCCTAACTTACATACTAGTAGAGCCCGACAGCACAAAACCAAAAATGGTGCTGTGGGCAATAAACGAGCCGAACGACGGTGGCAGTGTGTTCGGTAGGATGAGGTTCGCATACACATCGCCGCCGAGTACGAGTTGGATTGGCGCGGCTATGTAAAATTGCGGATCAGCCAGCTGGATATGCTCATATGGAGCCGCCACTCGAGCGTCAATGGTTATGGCTGGGCTGATCCGTTGTAGATGGTCAACACATGCGGCATGCGTCGTCACCGTAGTATGGTTACCGTGCTTCCCTCGAACGCGGAGAAAGCAACCGTGCTCCCCGCCAGAGTGGGTGGTGGGCAGCCCTAACACTTCCGCCAGGCCCCGGTCGATCACTGTGCGGGGGGAACATGCATCGATAAGCGCACGGATGTACGAAAACCCACCCCCGGCTTCCAGTTTCACGAGCGCGGTAGGCGAAAGCGTTATCATGGGGCGCAGCGCCGGGCCCACCCCGGCGAGAGCACGGTTCAGTCCGTCTCGGAACCCTGTAGTGGCTGGCAGCTGGCGCGGCTGAGTGGCCAGTCTGCGATCCCGGTGGCTCGTAGAGCTGTTGGTGCGTAGCTGGCGCGGCTGAGTGGCCAATCTACGCTCGTTGACGTACTCGTCTCGGCGACTTCCGTGGTGGTTGTGTCGTAGCTGGCGCGGCTGAGTGGCCAGTCTACGCTCGTCTCGACGACCTTCCTGATTGTGTCGTAGCTGGCGCGGCTGAGTGGCCAGTCTACGAGGTTCTGCTTCGTTGGCACTGCGATTGCGAAGCTGGCGCGGCTAGTCTTCGCTTGTGGCTGTTACGGTGTGCGCGGCGGGACGGAGGGCTGTTGTCGCGTTGATGTAGCTGTCGGCGCTCGTGCGCTAGAAGGGGTCGGAACCGCCGTAGGTCCGACACCCCTTGAACCGGTTCGATTATTTCGCCGTCCTCCTGGGTCAGCCCCGTCTCAGAGGCCTGGATGGACAGCACCTCTTCTCGGCTGTCTTCTTCTCTGCTCTGGTTTGCTTGCTCGGCTGGCCACGCTTCTTCCATTTCTGCTTCTTCAACTTGTTGCGCCCAACTCTTTTCGACGATCGGTTGGCACGACTGGTCGTCCGTTGGAAGGTGAAGTGTAGTGTGGTGGTTGCCACCACATCGTCGGCACCTGGCGTCGCTGGTACAATCCTTCGTCCTATGCACCATTGACAAACAATTGCCACAGTATCCCGCCCGGATAACCTCCTGTAGCCGGTCTAAGGGTGCCATCCCGTGATACCGGTCACATGCCCGGAGGGGGTGGCTTTCACCGCAGAGGGGGCATGGTTTTGGGTACCGGGCGGCCATACGTGCGGCGCGGAGACGAAGGGATGCATGGCGAGTCATGCTGCAGAAGACCGAAGAAAAAGAGAAAGAAAAAAATAGGTTTGAATTATGCATATGGTTGCCCATATACATACGTGGGAGGAGAGTGGCGAGTAGCCGAAGTGACAAAAGGGGAACTTGAAATGACGTATCTTCAAGTATTTCCAGGCGGAACCTGCTATTTCCTAATATTTGGGCCTAAGTGTAACGTTATCTGACCGTTTTTCCCTCCCTGGTGGCAATGAAGTTGCGGCGACATGTTGCCGTCCAACTGTTTGCCGCTTTACGTGAATAACACCTGTTGCACCCTGTGTGTTTCTTTTCCTTTTTTTTCTATTATTGCTGTAGTCCGCTAGATGGCGCAAATGACATTAGTTTTCCGTACGAGCAACTCTTTTCTTGCTAGTGTTGCGCGGAAGCAACATTTTCGGTACCCAATTTGATACCGATCCCGGTAGAGAGTGGTTGAGTGGCGGTTTAACTTTTGTTGTTTTGTGGGCAAAACAGTCCTGCCCCCCAGAAAAACAAAAAGAATATTAAATAATTTAAATAAAGAAAACGCAAGAAATGTGTTTTTTTTTTTTTTTTGTAATATTATTCATTTATTTTTATGAGGGGAATTTAAAACAACTCTATTTTATTTTCTCCATATTGTTTATTCCTCGGTGATTTTGGCCGACCGAGTGAGAAAAGTTATTTTCTATCTTGTATTTATTTTTCGGTATGCGGTCCCGAGTTTTGGTACATCGGGTTTTCGGTACCCGATAGTTATGCCAGTATTACATCACTGATGCAATATCCGAAAATTATGCATCACTAATTGGCATGATTTTTACAACCCTGCCTAATTTGTCAGTGAATGAAATGGAATTGTCGGGAACACAAAAAAAAACAATTCCATTGTACACCCGTAAAGAAAAAATCGAACTTCTTTCATTTCCGGCCGCACGCAACACATGGGAGCAGCATAATTCCTGACAACCGCAAATTATTTCATTGTGCAACCGCAAAAACCACGAAAACTAGCCAAAAGGTAATTTTCACTTATATTTTTTAAACAGTTAATTATTTAAAGAAAGTTTTGTTGTTTCCTTGGCAGCTCTTGCACGTGTCGCAACAAGTTTGAAGCAGTGTGGATAAACGCAGGTTATTTGTTACGTAGGAATAGATTGGTCGCATAAATTATGTTGCTGCAGCAATTCACAACGCGTGCTCTGCACCCAACTCGCCTCGTATTTGCTAGTGCGGAGAAGAGCGCCTTGGCTGCGCTACGCAAGAAAACCGGCTACACATTCGCCAATTGCAAGAAGGCGCTCGAGAAGCATGATAATGATATCAATTTGGCCGAAAAGTGGCTGCATGCTCAAGCACAAAGTCTGGGTTGGTCGAAAGCTACTAAGCTGGCAGATCGTGCTACTGCTCAGGGCTTAGTTGGTGTTCTAATACATGGCAATATAGGCGCTATGGTGGAGGTGAACTGTGAGACCGATTTTGTGGCACGTAATGAACATTTCAGGAACTTTGTCGATCATGTCTCTCGCATTTGCGCCAAGTACACGGAAACTACTGATTTTGATGGTGATCTTTGGAAGCTCGGCTTCGAAGCTGAGGCACTCAAGAACCTACGCACAGCAGATGGCAAAACATTAGGCGATCACTTGGCACTTCTCATAGGTACGGTCGGTAAAAATGCCTCTATCAAACGTGCGATATGCTTCAAAACTAGCAATGATCTCCATCTAGCTGGTTATGCACATCCCACGCCCACTGATGTCACTACAACTGAAAATACGACACAAATCGGCAAATATGGCACCATAGTTGCCTTACGTGGTGCCGGTTTAGATGATGAATTCCAAAAGAATCTTTGCCAACATATTGTTGGTCTAAATCCAGTAAAAATTGGTGAAGAAGGTAAAGATGAACCAGCAGCAAATAAGGATGACGAGACATGTCTCATACATCAAGAGTATTTACTCGACGCAGAGCAAACAGATCGTGCTATAGGTGAAGTTTTGAAAGAGTAATGCCGAAATTATAGATTATCAACGATATGAGTGCGGTGAGACGACGAAGAGTGAGCAGTTGGAGCGAGCTATAAATTAAAAAACTGTGCGGCTTATGTTGTATTGAATGAATGCGTATTATTATATAATACGAATCAAATTATTGAAGATGGTATATCAATAAAAACTGGTGGCTCACGGAGTGGACCTAGACATGGTGAGTATGTCGTTCACATATTCTTCAACAATTTACTACAGATATTGTCAATGACTTTATTTATAGAGCTTCTTTAAGTGATTCATATGCGTGATAAGTTAATTCCACTGAACAAACGAAAAACCTATTCAAAGTTTGGGAATGACGCATTGCATATCTTCGGAGCAAATGAAAGCAGATTTCAGTTCGGTGTAAGAATTCTCGTACCACTGCCTTCTGGTGCCTCAATAACGCTTAGTGTGCCTGTGCCGTTACCGTTGTAAGCGGGCGATTTGACTAGCTGTGAGGAGGTGCCCAATCCTGAATCCATACCAAAATGTTGCAAGTTTCTTGTGCAGCCAACATCTGGAACATGTTATAGATCACTTTGAGCGTGACCAACTAGCCGAAATGAGTCATGAGGATTTAAAACCGGGTGAGTTGAAAACTATTTACCGATCCCCTGCATGTTCCCCCTCAGGTCTTCCCCCTCTCCTATCACGTTGCAATTGCTTGCAAAATTGCATGCGACCAAGTTGGTAGTACGGGCAGAGTTGCCATTGGGGACCCTTAACTCTTCAAAACTGATTCAATTTCACGTATACAAACATTGGTTTTCTTGCTTCTCTGCTCTAACTTACTCCACAAAAATGCTAGAGCAGAAATTTGTGAACTGGATTACTCTAGTTTTGTTTTGAGCGTACTCATGAAACAAAGGATAGAGCAACCCAGAGCAATAACAATGCTCGTTAAGTACAATTTTGTGCAATATCTCAATCTGACGTAAGCTAGAGCAGCCCAATAAGCAAACCTTATATCTTTCCAAGCCAAAAACACTCAAACCTCGATATATCAAAATAGAAACGAAAATTCTTGATTTTTTTTGTTTTTGATGCTAGCAAAGCAAGGTTTATATATAACGGGTTGAGGCAAGCAAATCACGTATGTTTGCTGTTGTTGTTAAAAGTATTTTGGGCTGTCAAATATTTGTCAAACTGCGTTGGTTTGTTTACAAATTTATTCATTGAAAAGTTTGCAGCCTAAAAAATATTGAATACCGCTTGTTTTGGAATATAATTCTGGTCTTTTTCGGTAAATAATATGTGTGATATTCCATATGTGCATGCATTGCACGCAAAATAACTTGAAACTCGCATTTATTTAACCATTTGTTGGTAATATTAGTGTGGGAGTTGCGGGCTTTGGTAATCTCCCAAACGCAATTTAAATGGCCACGGCGGTGAAGTTGCAGGCTTTGCTATACGTCCACCTGCCTTTTTTTTCACTTAGATGTTTGCCAATTTCACACTAAATCTCACAAAATCTTCCTAGAAAATTCTTTGCACGATAGTTTGTAAACAAAAAGGTGGCTTTTGACAACAATTTGACTTAACCAAGTTGATCAAAATCAGAAAAAAGTAGAAAAAAAATTTAAACAGCTGTTCATTTGCTGTCACCTTTCTTATTTCATGATGGGCAAAAGCGAAAATTTTTTTTTTGTGATAACGTTACTTTCAAGAAAAAGTTTGCTTATTTTTCTTGTGCAGCCTTGATCCATGGTCCCGTTTACATTGCTCGATTTTTTCATTCAATTTCACGTTGATTTTGAAAGTTGCTTGCAAAATTGCATGCAACAAACTTGGTAGCCAACCGACTTTTGATCAACTCAACATTACACTTGACATTGTGGTTTGAAAATTTATCAATGTAAACGGGTAGTCAATCCATATTTGGATCAACGGCAGATGCGACTAAAATTGATTCCAAAATTGACCAACATAGACAGGTCAAGGGTCGAATCAGGTTCGACCTTATATGCACACATTAACTCTTGTTAACCCCTTTGGGGCCTGGGTGTTTATGTGATGGGGTATCTGCGTTGTCGCAGATCTATTTTAAGATTCGGTGGCAGATTGGTTCGCCTGTCTGCGTTAGGATTTCTCTGGCCTCTTTGTGGAGTGCGGGTTCTTTTCTCTTGCAGATCGGGTTCGCCCATCTGCGCTAGGCTTTCTGGTGTCCTCGTTGGGGTTAACGAGTGAATTGTGGGAATTTTGTTGAGGGATTAGGGAAGGTGGGGATGAACGGAGTGGAGGAAGATTGGAGTGTTAGGATGAGGCGTCGGGCCTCGCACCATCTACTGCATCGGTTGGGAGCAGGATCAGCTTGACCAACGGTCTTCTGACCTGACCCTTCTCGGTCATGAGGTCGACGACACGTACTCGGTTATCTTCGCCGGGGTGTACGTTGGTGACTCGACCGAGCCTCCATTCGTTTGGAGATAAGTTGTCTTCTTTGATGACAACGAGATCCCCTACCTTAATGTTCAGTTTTGACTGCTTCCACTTCACTCGTTTTTGAAGTTCGGTCAAGTATTCAACTTTCCATCGTTTACAGAAGGTATGATGAAGGGCCTTGAGTTTCTGCCATCTGTTAATCATGGATGCAGAGCTTTCACTGACGTTGGGTTCAGGTGGGGCCATAAGATGACTTCCAGTGAGGAAGTGCCCCGGGGTCAGGGGTTCTAAGTCGGAAGGGTCGTTGGACGCGGGACTTAATGGTCGCGAATTGAGACAGGCTTCGATCCTCCAGAGTAACGTATGGAACTCTTCATGCGTGAACTTGTGAGGTGAGGCTACTTTTTTGAAATGGCTTTTGAAGCTCTTAACTCCTGCCTCCCAGAGTCCCCCCATGTGTGGAGCCCCTGCTGGAATGAAATGCCATGTCATTAATTGATGACTGTATTTGGAAATGGTTTGATCTCGGGCGTGCGAAATAAATGCCTTAAATTCGGATCGTAAAGATCGTGAGGCTCCGACAAAGTTAGTACCATTGTCGGAGTAAATGTTTTTCGGACATCCTCGTCTAGCGATAAAACGCGAAAGGGCTGCAAGAAAGGATGGGGTACTAAGATCACTGGTCGCTTCCAGATGGATTGCTTTGGTGGCAAAGCAGATGAAAAGGCAAACGTAGCCTTTTGATAGTCGACACCCTCTCCCTCGGAAACTTTTAATATCGAATGGGCCTGCAAAGTCGACCCCAGTATTGGTAAAAGCGCGCGAAAACGTGGCCCGCTCGCGGGGTAGGGTACCCATAAGTTGGGTTTGCGCCCGTTTCTTGTAAATGGTGCAAATCTTACAATTGTGGATGATGGCCCTAATCATGTTCTTGACATTCGGAATCCAGTATTGGGTGCGGATGAGACGGAGCATTAGTTGATTTTCCCCATGGAGGGAGATTTTGTGTATCATTTGCACAACTAGCCGCGTCAACCTACAATTATAAGGGAGTATGACTGGATGACGCTCGTTGTAAGCGAGGTCTTCCGAAGCCCCTAAACGACCCCCCGGCCCTGATAATATCGTCCTTATCAAGGAACGGGTTAAGTGGCAATATCTCGCTTTTCCTGTCAATGACTGTTCCCTTCTTCAAATTTACGTACTCCTCAAAATAATATTGCTTCTGATATAGTTTAATCAAGATCTGAGTCGTTGTCTTTATCTCATCGGATGAGATTAGGCACGACTTTTCTTGAAAGGAAGCTTTTGTTGTGGGATGTGTTCTTCGAAAGAATCTTATAATGTATGATAGTACCCTCAAAGCCCTAGGTAAATCCGAAAACCGATCTAGAGTCTCGATTTCTTTTCGCTTCGATATTGCGTAGGTTTGCGCTCTCTTTTCCTCCACGGATGTATGAAACTCGGTTTCTTGTGCTGGCCACCCTGAATTGTCTTCTTGTAACCAAGAAGGTCCCTGCCACCACAAAGAATTGTTGACCAAATCCGTTGCCGGTATTCCTCTGCTTCCTAAATCTGCCGGATTCGATTCCGAGTTGACATGATGCCAATCATTACTTCCGACCAAGTCGATAATTTTGGTTATCCTGTGTGCGACGAATGTTGACCAGGAACATGGTGGTTTCCGTATCCATGCTAAAACGATGGTGGAATCCGTCCATAAATGTTGTTTGACCTGCCCTAATTTTATATTTTGGAAAATCGTTTCCATTATCTCCGCCAAGAGTACCGCGCCGCAGAGTTCCAAACGCGGCAGCGAAATGGTTTTTACCGGCGCTACTCTCGTTTTGGCAAGGAGAAGGTTGACGGAGATCTGGTCATCCCTTTTTACGCGCATGTAGACGGCTGCAGCGTATGCTTTTTCCGACGCGTCACAGAATCCATGGATTTCGACCTCGTCTTCTGGTGAAAAATTTATCCATCGGGGTATCCTGATGTTATCGATTTCCTTGTAGTCCCTTTTAAAATTCTCCCATCGTTCCAAAGTGTTGGACGAGACTGGCTCATCCCAATTGGTGCCCTCCAACCAGATATTCTGCATCAGTATTTTGGCCACAATGACCATTGGTGCAAGCCATCCTAATGGGTCGAAGAGCTTGGCGATGGCGGATAATATTGCTCGTTTCGTGAGCTGTTCACATTCGTCCAGTGACCCTGCCTTAAAATAAAAGAGGTCAGAATGAGCATTCCATCTAATGCCCAAAGCCTTAACGGTGCTGGTGTCTTCGAACGCCAGGAAGTCCTCGGTCAGCCGATCCGCCCTTGGGATGTCGTTGAGAATCTCCTCGGAGTTCGATGTCCATTTCCGAAGTGGGAATCCAGCGGAGTGTAAGACCTGTCGAATTTCATCTCTCGCATGAATGGCCGATGCGAGTGTATGCCCCCCCGCTAATACATCATCCACGTACATGTTTTCCCTTAGTATATTTGATGCTATTGGGAATAATGTCTCGACGTCGTCTGCTAGTTGCATAAGGGTTCGTATTGCAAGATAAGGCGCGCAATTCACCCCAAACGTGACTGTCTTTAACTCATAAAGACCTATGGGTTCTTGTGGAGATGTGCGGTAGACAATTCTTTGAAATTTGGAATGATTTTCGTTCATCCAAATTTGTCTATACATTTTCTCTATGTCACTGTTAAAGACATACTGATATAATCTCCAACGCAATATAAGAGACCCACCTATATTTAGCTTATCTGGGTACTCCTGTCTGAATGGTAGCGAGACTACATATCTCCCATCCTCATTCCTATGCGTAGTTTCTTTATACAACTTTTCGCAGTATTTATCATCTGCGTTTGGATTTTTTTGTTTGGGCAGATTTTCCAACTCCCAGAACTTTGTGAGTTCTTTGTCCAAAGCGACTTCGCTGTAAAAGGACACTATGTTGGTTGTTGGACTCGATGACTCTACGTGGCCGGTGAGTATCCAACCGAATACCGTTTCTTGGGCCAATAGTGTATTGAAGACATTTTTCTTTAGCCCACTTAGTATTATTTGCGGATATACATCTCCGCCGAGTATAATGTCAACTTCCTCATTGACATAGAAACGTTTGTCTGCCAAAACTAAATCTGGAAAAGCCTGCATAGTCATAGCGTCGACATGGCAGGATGGCAGATTTCCAGTTAGTTTCGCAAGAATTAACACTGAAGTTGTCAAGCTGAAGTCCGGGTCCACTGTTGAACGCAGTTCAATATTGGATGCCTCCTTGACTTGGGCCGACACGGCATTCGTTATACCTGATACGCGGGCATTCATTTTCTTTGCCGGTAAGTTGATTCTGCGCTTCAGACGTTCTGTCATAAATGAACATTCTGACCCAGAATCTATCAGTGCTCTAGCTGGGAAGTCTGTACCATTATGACGAATGGTTACTCTCGCTGTCCCTAGCAGCACACCTGCGCTTGAATGTACATGGCAGGATTTTACGTTCTTATCGTTCGCCTCCCGTCTCCCTTGAGATTGCGCAGAAGTGGAAGCACCATTATCCATATTGTACTGGGTGGTGTTGTTTGTTTCCTGATTCTGACGCGAATCTATATGTAGGAGCGTATTGTGTCGAGAGTGGCACTTGCTGCAGTCGTATGAGCTTGGGCACTTCGTCACGGTATGTCCTGGGGAGAGGCAGTTCAAACACCCCTGGTTGCTTTTTATAAAATTAACTCGCTCTTCTGGAGTTAATCTCAAAAAACGGGTGCATGCTCGTAATTTATGGCGAGTAGATTTGCATTTGGTGCACATGAATTTTGTGACCTTTGCTTGGTACGTACCAAGCTTTTTTCCAGGTGGATCGTTCGCTTTTTTCGCCGTTTGTGGTTTTTGGCCTTGCGGACTGGCACTCCCACAAACCCAGACACTGTTTCGAGTGTCTGGAAACGATTGGACAAGAATTTGTCCATATCCTCCCATTTGGATATTTCCACCTTATGGTCTATGCTTTGCTCCCATAGACCAAGCGTGCTCTCTGGCAACTTAGTCGAACACAAATAGGTAATAATTGCGTCCCAATTTGACGTGTCAATTTTGTGACTTCTTAGGGACGCCAGGCAATTATTAATTTGTCGTTGCAGGGTTTTTATCGCGCTGCCACACTCACTCTCTACCTTCTCTAAATTAAATAGTATTTGCAGTTGTGTATTTACTAAGATACGTTTATTTTCGTATCTCTCACATAAATTTTTCCACGCTGTATCGAATCCCTCATTCGTGAGTGGACTTTTCTCTACTATATCCCGCGCTTCTCCTTTTGTTTTATTGACGAGATGAAAAAGCTTCTCAACCGGTGTTAGACGTTTGTTCAAAATATATATGGCCGTGAACATATCCCTAAACGTAGGCCATGAGAGATAATCGCCTTTGAATACTTCAGTATCGCATGGAGGCAGGCAGTGCTTGAAGCACTGGTCCTGGCAGGAGAATGTCGTTAAGACTTGTGCCGTTTGCCGTTGGGCTTGAGGCGTTAAAAACGACCCGCACCTTTGTGGTGGTAGACTCCGCCTTTACTACGGCGTGATGGGGCAAAAAATAGTTATCAGACGATTCAGCTGATATCATGGCAGTAATTTTTTGCATATGCCCTAATGTCTCGTATTCAGACAGGACCCTGGTATACTCTTTTCCCAATTCTGGGTCCTTTGCTAATCGTGTCTCATTCCTAAAGAATTGCGAACACGCCTTCCTAAGAGACCCACCTATATTTAGCTTATCTGGGTACTCCTGTCTGAATGGTAGCGAGACTACATATCTCCCATCCTCATTCCTATGCGTAGTTTCTTTATACAACTTTTCGCAGTATTTATCATCTGCGTTTGGATTTTTTTGTTTGGGCAGATTTTCCAACTCCCAGAACTTTGTGAGTTCTTTGTCCAAAGCGACTTCGCTGTAAAAGGACACTATGTTGGTTGTTGGACTCGATGACTCTACGTGGCCGGTGAGTATCCAACCGAATACCGTTTCTTGGGCCAATAGTGTATTGAAGACATTTTTCTTTAGCCCACTTAGTATTATTTGCGGATATACATCTCCGCCGAGTATAATGTCAACTTCCTCATTGACATAGAAACGTTTGTCTGCCAAAACTAAATCTGGAAAAGCCTGCATAGTCATAGCGTCGACATGGCAGGATGGCAGATTTCCAGTTAGTTTCGCAAGAATTAACACTGAAGTTGTCAAGCTGAAGTCCGGGTCCACTGTTGAACGCAGTTCAATATTGGATGCCTCCTTGACTTGGGCCGACACGGCATTCGTTATACCTGATACGCGGGCATTCATTTTCTTTGCCGGTAAGTTGATTCTGCGCTTCAGACGTTCTGTCATAAATGAACATTCTGACCCAGAATCTATCAGTGCTCTAGCTGGGAAGTCTGTACCATTATGACGAATGGTTACTCTCGCTGTCCCTAGCAGCACACCTGCGCTTGAATGTACATGGCAGGATTTTACGTTCTTATCGTTCGCCTCCCGTCTCCCTTGAGATTGCGCAGAAGTGGAAGCACCATTATCCATATTGTACTGGGTGGTGTTGTTTGTTTCCTGATTCTGACGCGAATCTATATGTAGGAGCGTATTGTGTCGAGAGTGGCACTTGCTGCAGTCGTATGAGCTTGGGCACTTCGTCACGGTATGTCCTGGGGAGAGGCAGTTCAAACACCCCTGGTTGCTTTTTATAAAATTAACTCGCTCTTCTGGAGTTAATCTCAAAAAACGGGTGCATGCTCGTAATTTATGGCGAGTAGATTTGCATTTGGTGCACATGAATTTTGTGACCTTTGCTTGGTACGTACCAAGCTTTTTTCCAGGTGGATCGTTCGCTTTTTTCGCCGTTTGTGGTTTTTGGCCTTGCGGACTGGCACTCCCACAAACCCAGACACTGTTTCGAGTGTCTGGAAACGATTGGACAAGAATTTGTCCATATCCTCCCATTTGGATATTTCCACCTTATGGTCTATGCTTTGCTCCCATAGACCAAGCGTGCTCTCTGGCAACTTAGTCGAACACAAATAGGTAATAATTGCGTCCCAATTTGACGTGTCAATTTTGTGACTTCTTAGGGACGCCAGGCAATTATTAATTTGTCGTTGCAGGGTTTTTATCGCGCTGCCACACTCACTCTCTACCTTCTCTAAATTAAATAGTATTTGCAGTTGTGTATTTACTAAGATACGTTTATTTTCGTATCTCTCACATAAATTTTTCCACGCTGTATCGAATCCCTCATTCGTGAGTGGACTTTTCTCTACTATATCCCGCGCTTCTCCTTTTGTTTTATTGACGAGATGAAAAAGCTTCTCAACCGGTGTTAGACGTTTGTTCAAAATATATATGGCCGTGAACATATCCCTAAACGTAGGCCATGAGAGATAATCGCCTTTGAATACTTCAGTATCGCATGGAGGCAGGCAGTGCTTGAAGCACTGGTCCTGGCAGGAGAATGTCGTTAAGACTTGTGCCGTTTGCCGTTGGGCTTGAGGCGTTAAAAACGACCCGCACCTTTGTGGTGGTAGACTCCGCCTTTACTACGGCGTGATGGGGCAAAAAATAGTTATCAGACGATTCAGCTGATATCATGGCAGTAATTTTTTGCATATGCCCTAATGTCTCGTATTCAGACAGGACCCTGGTATACTCTTTTCCCAATTCTGGGTCCTTTGCTAATCGTGTCTCATTCCTAAAGAATTGCGAACACGCCTTCCTAAGAGACCCACCTATATTTAGCTTATCTGGGTACTCCTGTCTGAATGGTAGCGAGACTACATATCTCCCATCCTCATTCCTATGCGTAGTTTCTTTATACAACTTTTCGCAGTATTTATCATCTGCGTTTGGATTTTTTTGTTTGGGCAGATTTTCCAACTCCCAGAACTTTGTGAGTTCTTTGTCCAAAGCGACTTCGCTGTAAAAGGACACTATGTTGGTTGTTGGACTCGATGACTCTACGTGGCCGGTGAGTATCCAACCGAATACCGTTTCTTGGGCCAATAGTGTATTGAAGACATTTTTCTTTAGCCCACTTAGTATTATTTGCGGATATACATCTCCGCCGAGTATAATGTCAACTTCCTCATTGACATAGAAACGTTTGTCTGCCAAAACTAAATCTGGAAAAGCCTGCATAGTCATAGCGTCGACATGGCAGGATGGCAGATTTCCAGTTAGTTTCGCAAGAATTAACACTGAAGTTGTCAAGCTGAAGTCCGGGTCCACTGTTGAACGCAGTTCAATATTGGATGCCTCCTTGACTTGGGCCGACACGGCATTCGTTATACCTGATACGCGGGCATTCATTTTCTTTGCCGGTAAGTTGATTCTGCGCTTCAGACGTTCTGTCATAAATGAACATTCTGACCCAGAATCTATCAGTGCTCTAGCTGGGAAGTCTGTACCATTATGACGAATGGTTACTCTCGCTGTCCCTAGCAGCACACCTGCGCTTGAATGTACATGGCAGGATTTTACGTTCTTATCGTTCGCCTCCCGTCTCCCTTGAGATTGCGCAGAAGTGGAAGCACCATTATCCATATTGTACTGGGTGGTGTTGTTTGTTTCCTGATTCTGACGCGAATCTATATGTAGGAGCGTATTGTGTCGAGAGTGGCACTTGCTGCAGTCGTATGAGCTTGGGCACTTCGTCACGGTATGTCCTGGGGAGAGGCAGTTCAAACACCCCTGGTTGCTTTTTATAAAATTAACTCGCTCTTCTGGAGTTAATCTCAAAAAACGGGTGCATGCTCGTAATTTATGGCGAGTAGATTTGCATTTGGTGCACATGAATTTTGTGACCTTTGCTTGGTACGTACCAAGCTTTTTTCCAGGTGGATCGTTCGCTTTTTTCGCCGTTTGTGGTTTTTGGCCTTGCGGACTGGCACTCCCACAAACCCAGACACTGTTTCGAGTGTCTGGAAACGATTGGACAAGAATTTGTCCATATCCTCCCATTTGGATATTTCCACCTTATGGTCTATGCTTTGCTCCCATAGACCAAGCGTGCTCTCTGGCAACTTAGTCGAACACAAATAGGTAATAATTGCGTCCCAATTTGACGTGTCAATTTTGTGACTTCTTAGGGACGCCAGGCAATTATTAATTTGTCGTTGCAGGGTTTTTATCGCGCTGCCACACTCACTCTCTACCTTCTCTAAATTAAATAGTATTTGCAGTTGTGTATTTACTAAGATACGTTTATTTTCGTATCTCTCACATAAATTTTTCCACGCTGTATCGAATCCCTCATTCGTGAGTGGACTTTTCTCTACTATATCCCTCGCTTCTCCTTTTGTTTTATTGACGAGATGAAAAAGCTTCTCAACCGGTGTTAGACGTTTGTTCAAAATATATATGGCCGTGAACATATCCCTAAACGTAGGCCATGAGAGATAATCGCCTTTGAATACTTCAGTATCGCATGGAGGCAGGCGGATACTGTGTTCCCGTTCAGACTGTTCGGCTGGGCTTTTCACTACCTTCGTGAGTGTTTCTTGGCGTGTAGCCATATTAGACATGCAACGTAAATAAATTGCATATGTACTTTTGTATTTATTTTTCACGGAGGTAATGCCTGCCGCGTCTAACTTACTTGAGCTCATTAGCTCATCATACGCCCCTTTAACTTTCTCCAGTGGACTTTCAATTCCTCTTGTTGCAGAGTTAATGTATGGACAGTATGGGTCTCAACATCTGCATCATTATAATCGGACTCAAACTCCGTGATATTATCAGCTAATCTGATAAAGTTGTCCATGGTTATTATTTGGTGTGGGTTTTAGTCGGACAAAGAAAAGAGAGAGATAAATGAAGGTTGAATGGGTGAGATTGCAGAGCTTGCCCCAGGGAATTCAAACGCCAAAATAACTTTAAAAAACCACAGCTTCAATAACTTCGTTAGAATAATTATTTGTTTAATATTTAAAAATTCTTTATTGTTGCAGACTTGGCCGTATTGTCTGACCCTTTGCTCAAAAAATATGTAGCAACAACAACACTGGCCTGTTCGCCACCCACACACGTATATATAGGTTATGTGGAAATGTGATTTTTGCAAAAAGATTTAAATTAAAAGTGCGCGGTACACCTAGACGAGCGAGAAAGTGAATTTTTTGTGAAATTTAAGAGATTTAAATAATGAAGTGAACTAACTACTAGCCTTCGATTACACTATTTTGTGCGCGTTTTCACAAAACAATGATTGAAGTCCAAACAAAAACAACAATCGACAGGCTCTGTGAAATGTGAGGTTATGTTACCTATTACTTTGCGCTGTGTCTGGAAAACCTTACCGCTGGTGGGGGGATAAACCAGATAGTCGCAAAGCTGAACTTCGAAACAAATTGTGCAACAAATGATTTAACTTAAATTTCACTCAACCGGGAACACTTTCTTCGCACTTACGTTTAGGTGAACTCGCTCACCTTTCAAAATGAATATTTTTTCAAAACACCGAAAAAAAATAGTGGCAAGAAATATAACACTTACGTTGCTTTGATGTGGTGATCAGCTTAAGTTCAGTTGTGTTGTGTTGTTGTTTTTTTGTGGCAGACTGTAATAGCAAACGGCCTTGTTTCACTGCTGCTTGAGTTGTTGGCTGTGAATTTCCTATTAGTGGACTGATTTTTCTTCGCTGTAGTGGTCGAGTAATGGACTGTAGATTTTTTTCTATTCCGTGCTGGTTCTATAATTGAACGGCGAGATGGACCATGAATAGATTCGAGGGGAGTCTTTGTTTGTCGTTAGGACAATTTTTGATCTCTTTGATAAGACACCGCGCTCGAATTTATATTTTGTAGTGGGAAGAAAGAAAAGATCGAAAAGCAAGAAATTCTCGTTTAGAAAAATGGCCGTTTATTTTACATCATTATTTATGACGTAGAAGAAGTCCTGGGGCTGATGTGTGTCCGTTGGCAGTTGGCAGAAGAAGAGGCGGTTGTCACGTCGTTGACAATCGTTGAACCGAAAACCATCCTCCGGTATTAAGGGGAGGTGGACCCACACATGCGCACCCACATGCATGTGTGTGTGTGCTGACAAAACACGAACAGTCATGCATGCGCATGCAGGTGGGTGGCTTGGTGTGGGTGATTGGAAAGTGACATTAGGGTGGCACATTTTTAATATTTTAGGCATCGCGCCTAAACAGTGTTTTAGAGCTTTTTACGGAAAGAATTAACTATTTAATAGCACCAGAATAAAACACGACTACTCAGTTGACATTCTTCTCATATATCAAAATAGAAAAAACCAAATACACAACTATATGGCCCAGATTTCAAACCATATTTTATTAATCCCGCTACAGGTGAAAACTGTTATATTTTTTACGACTTTGTTCATATGATTAAGCTGGTTAGAAACTGTCTATGCGACAAGCGGCAAGTGAATTTTAAAAACACAAGATGGTGAAATTATTGACTGGAAGTATTTTATATTGCTGCACGAAATTCAAGTTAAAGAAGGACAGCAAACAAAATTACTAAAAATCATGTGTATTTTAAAAACAGTATAATGAATGTAAAATTGGCTATGCAATTACTAAGCAAAAGTGTGTCAAAATCATTAGTGTTTTTACGAAGTTTAATACCAGATGAGCAAGTTAAAAGTAAATTTAAAGATAGTGCAGCAACTGCCGACTTTTGCTTATTTTTCAATAACCTGGGAGATATTTTAAATTCCAAAAACAGATTTTGCAAGGATGAGTTTAAAGCTCCTTTGATGGATAGTACTTACGACCAGCTTAAAAGTCACGCAGAGAGTTTTGAGCAATATATTGCAGGTTTGAAAGACCTTAATGATACACCAATGGTGGAAACCGCTAGAAAAACTGGATTTATTGGGCTAATAGTTTGCCTTCGAAATATATTTCCCTTGTATGGCAAACTAAAAACTTTTGGAATGTCTTACCTTCTAAGCTATAAGCTTTCTCAGCAAGAGGGGGATTCAATAATAACCCAAATGCAATACAATTCAAAAGTGCATATCGAAGACTTTTGGTCCGACATGAGTTGAAAGAGTTCGAGGGCGGAAATTGTGCTTTTAATGGAGTTCCAATACTTCAAGCATCTTGCAGTGTAAAACAAGAGGCTGAAGCATTGTGCATATTGATACACAATGGGCTGAAGCGTTATACAACCTTCAGCACACATGTGAATACATTAATGGTATGTGGGGACTGTCTGTTTTCGTTGACAATGTTGTCCGATACATAGCGGGATTTGTCGCTTGGAAAGTTATATCTAAAATCAATTGTGATATTTGTAAAGAACAACTGATAGGAGAGGAAATGCCAACGTTATCCAAACTCAAAAACTTGGGTCCTTATCTGGCACCATCAAGAGATGTGTGCGACCTATCCCAGTGGGAAAGTAGGCAATGCATTACCTTTTTCCATGCATGAAAAGATGTATGAATTTTGTTATAAGAAAAGATCACACCAAAAGCAAGGAAGGGAGTAATGTGTCGCTCAATTTTTGATTTGTAGTTTTATAAAAAATTGTTTTTCGTGCATGAAAAGATGTACGAATTTTGTTATAAGAAAAGATCATACCAAAAGCAAGGAAGGGAGTAATGTGTCGCTCAATTTTTGATTTGTAGTTTTATAAAAAATTGTTTTTCGTGCATGAAAAGATGTACGAATTTTTTTATAAGAAAAGATCATACCAAGAGCAAGGAAGGGAGTAATGTGTAGCTCTATTTTTATTTGTAGTTTGAAAACTTCAAAAAAAAAAAACACAACTTTCAAACATAAAAAAAAATACAATTTAAATTCATTTTGAAACTGCTGCTCGTTACTTACATCTTCATCGCTTTTCCTGCTGCTGTGAGGCTTTTCAAAAGTCGAGAGTCGACTGGACTGTGTGCTCCTGATGCCGGTGCCTTTGGTTTTTTATTATACTTTTTTTTGGTGCACTCATCTTGGTCGTAGCCATGACGAGCTCGTCATTCAAACATTTAAAATAGGACCTTAACTTTTCCCCCGCTGTAGAGCCTCACTGGGTCTTAATGTCCTTGTTACTCCACAAGGAAGTTTATAAAATGTTATGCAAAATGAAATATGTCCCTTGTAAAGCATATTTTCATTCAAGAAAGGCAATGCAAGATATAATGTATCCCTTGTAGTGCATATTTTCATTCTTGAAAGGTAATGCATCTTTTCATTTATAAAAAGTAATATCCCAGTGGGAAAGTAGGTAATGCATTACCTTTTTGATCCATGAAAAGAAGCATGAGCAAAGTAACGCATGAAAAAATATTTGAAAAATCTTCCCAAGTAATGTATTTCGTAAGGTATTATTTTTCAAAAACATTACTTTTCCTATGACATTGCTGTAGAAAAAGTAATGCATGAATTCCATTATTCATAAAAAATTTTATAGGAGATATACATTATTTTATACATTACCAAACATTACCTTTTCCCACTGGGATAGAAAGTAATGTAAACATGTCGCTTCAGTTTGTAGGCGAGCGACACATTACTTTTCCTATGACATCGCTGTAGAAAAATTCATGCATGTTTTCATGTATAGTCTATAGGAGCTATACATTACTTTATGCATTGCTGTACATTACCTTTTCCCACTGGGATGCTTGGTATGTGAGAGTGTCATAGACAAGAAAAATCAAAAGCTTCTCCTAAAAACATAAAAGAATTTCTATAGCTAAAGTTTTTCGAAGTTTAAAAAATCCATTTTCAAATAAACTAATGGACGATCATGTGCAAATAGAAAACTTTTATTGCAACGATATATTAAATGACCATAGGATTTCACTTTGCAACTCGCGCCTATTTTACGAAAGCTTTAAAGAAACTGAAGTAAGAGTATCCATTCGAAAAAAATTTACAAAACTCATATTATTTGCCAATCAATAAAGAGTGCGTGCATCGCGAATGTTATGTAACATTTTTAACTACTAGTGCTCCTTAAAATAAAAAATAAAAGCCCTCGAAAACCTTGTGGTATGATGACAATTTTCGGCAGAGCTAAAAATTGTATAACTTTAACATATGTATACATACATACATATGTACATTTTAGATTTACTTGGCTTAAATTGCAATAAAACTAATGCAAAAAAACTATTAAAACTTTGTATTGTCTTATTCTGAAATTATGAAAACTAACAATATTAATGCTACGGCCACCAGAAATTATTGAAGAAATGGCAATAATTTCCAATTCTTTGGATTTTTGAAGAAAAATGCAGCATATAAGTGAATAGTCCCTGGTAAGTATTCTTGGGCTGCGATAATATATAAACAACATAGCTTACTATCGTCTGTTTCAAGGTCTGTTATGCCGCTATGGAGATAGTAGCTCCTTGAAAGTCATTAGCTAAACACATAATTAAGACGAAAAACTATACTTGTAACAAGCCTCAACATTTAAAAAAAAAAATTTATTTGGTTTATGTATATGCCTACATTTGGGCCCCTATCAATAGAATACGCTACTGTATTGCTTTGACATTTTAGTTAATTTTTTCGTTTATAAATCAGACCTGTTAATAATTGATTAGTAATCGGTAATGATTAGCATTTCATTGATTATTTTTTGAGAAGCCACCTAATGATTGATTACCAATTACCTTCACTTTTTAATGATTATTTTTCAATTGATTAAAAAAAAAAATAAAAAATTCAAAAGTAATCAAAAATAATCAATCATTACTTTTGATTACTTTTGATTTTTTTTTTTTTTCCAGTACTGTTGTAGAAAAATATGTACATACATAAATATTCACTTGCACAAACATACAAATGTATAGGTCAAGCAAGAAGTTCTTTTATATAAATGCATGTATTCATGCACATAAATATCCCTGGAGGAAAAATCTCGAGATCTTTCGTACTAGTTCCCATCAAGTGGTCGAACTACAACCTAAACAGAAGACTGGCGCTTTTGCACATTCAATCTATTATTTTTAAAAAGGTATATGTAATATGGAATGATAATGATGATAAAATATTAATATGAAAAATATGGAATGTAGCGGTGTAATTTACAACTTGTTAATAGTACTGTACGATAGTAAATCAAATGTCAAATGCCCATAAATGACTACGTCGCCCCTTGTGGACGAAATTTATTAATCCGGGACATGTCTCTATCGATAATAACCGCTTAATTTTTGATCAATTGATCATTACAAGTCTCTTTTGGACGTAGTTGGTATGCTTATGTTTTAATTTGTGTAGCATACTTAGGCTACGCTCACACTGCAACCGGCTTCTTCATCCGGTCTCATCAGAGAAATTCGAACGCGTTCTATTTTATCGGGCGGCCAAAGTTTGTTTACATTCGGGTGAAATCGAGGAGCTCATTTAAAACACATGTGTGTGGATGTGTGATTGTTGCCGGACGGCCGAAGTAGGTACTAGATCTAGATCGTATTTGTAATTCATTAATGTCTGTAGTTACTTTGTTTAAATTTTGATGAATGTTGGTGGTTAACTCAGTTAAATTTTTAATACATTCTGTAAAAATATTGGTTTCAATACTAGCTATTGAAGTAGTTTTATAAGAATTTTGTTTATTGATTAAGTCAAAAAGTTTGTCAGAAAGCGTAATGATTTCATTAATATTTTGAATATTACTGGAAGCTAAGTGTGCTTGAATTTCTTGTGGCAATTTTCGTATCCATAATTTTACAAGTAATTCTTGACTTATTATAGATTCGGAACCAGTTAAAGATTTCATGTATCTGAAAAGGTCTGATGGAGATCGATCACCTAATTCCGTATTTGAAAATAATTTGTCTAATCTTTTTTCCTCACTAAGAGAAAATCTTTCAATTAAAACTTTTTTGATAGTTTGATATTTATTTGTTAAGGGTGGTGGATTAATAATATCTATAATTTTAAAAATAGTTTCTCGTTAAACAACAATTAATACATTTTGATATTTAATATTATCATCAGAAATGTGATTTATTTCAAATTGTCCTTCAACTAATAAAAACCATGCTTCAGGGCATTCGGTCCAAAATTGAGATAACTTAATTGATTTTGAAAAAGAAGTTAAAATATTTCCATATTGTGTAGTGTTGTCTGTTTGGTTATTTTGTGTAGTATTTGAATTTGAAGTAGTATTTGTATTTATGATTTCATTTTGATTTTCCATTGCTGTGTATAGGTGATTACGTGTACGTATAGGTGATTTATACATTTAAAATGACTTGGAAAAGGAGTTTACAAAATAAATAAATAAATAAATATATATATTGAAAAATTATTTAAATAAAATAAATAACGCAATAAAATAATAATATATATATAAACAATAAAATAACTTGCTGCGAAACTTGATATTAATTTATGTCCAAGTTTTGTTTTTTTTAAATGATAAATTCTAGCTTGAGATTGATTGTTGATATAGTTGTTAATTTGATTGTAAATTGAAGAATAGATGATTTTCGATGATACAAATTGGTTGTTGTTGTTATAATAATGATGATCAATATGTGGAAACTATTGATGTATTTTAATTGATATTTGAGTAATTAATAATATATAATAATTAATAATAAATTGAAAGCACCATATTCATATTTAGGTTAGAAAGTTCTCATTTGATCAATGATATAAAATTGCAGAAATTATTTATAGTTGCAAAAACACATATGTATGTATGTATTTATTTAATATGATTAACACTTGAAATTATTTGATGGTTTATAATTAAAAAAAAATTTTTTGTTTATTATCAATTTTAAGTTGCCCTGATTCAATTGTTGTTATTCAAATTTTTGTTGTATTATTTCTATATTAAATACAAGATTCCACAGATTTTATTGTGCTTATCAATATTTTTCTGATTAATTTTGAGTAAATAAATTAATGCATATTATTTAATATGTTAATGTATTACGTCCAGAGTGTACTTAAATTATGGTGGGAGCACTTCTCCTCACTGCTAAACTGCGAGGGAGACGTTGAACCCGATACCCCAATCCCTGACGATGGAAAGGTCGTCCCACCACCTGACTATGAAGAAGTGAGGATAGCTATATCCCGGCTCAAAAACAACAAAGCGCCTGGAAAAGACGGACTACCCGCCGAGCTGTTCAAACACGGAGGCGAAGAGCTGGTAAAAAGCATGCATCAGCTCTTATGCAGAATATGGTCAGACGAGTGCATGCCTCCAGATTGGAATTTAAGTGTGCTCTGCCCAATCCACAAGAAAGGCGATCCCGCTAACCCCACCAACTACCGCGGAATCAGTCTTCTTAATATCGCATATAAGGTTCTTTCTAGCGTATTGTGTGAAAGAGTGAAGCCCATCGTGGACAAACTGATTGGACCTTATCAGTATGGCTTTAGACCTGGTAAGTCTACCATCGACCAGATTTTCACGATACGCCAAATCCTGGAGAAGACCCATGATAAAAGAATCGATACACACCACCTCTTTGTCGATTTTAAAGCCGCTTTTGACAGCGCAAAAAGGAGTTGCCTGTATACCGCCATGTCTGAGTTTGACTTCCCTGCAAAGCTTATACGGCTTTGCCAAATGACGCTGAGCAATACCAACAGCTTCTATCAGAATCGGGAAGGACCTCTCTGAGCCATTTGAAACCAAACGAGGCTTCAGACAGGGCGACTCCCTTTCGTGCGATTTCTTCAACCTGATGCTGGAGAAGATAATTCGAGCAGCAGAGCTAAACCGTAATGGCACAATCTTCTACAAGAGCGTACAATTGCTGGCGTATGCCAATGATATTGATATCATTGGCCTTAACAACCGCGCCGTAAGCGCTGCCTTCTCTGGGCTGGATAAAGAAGCGAAAAAAGTGGGTCTTGCGGTGAACGAGGACAAGACGAAGTACCTACTGTCATCAAAGAAAGAATCGGCGCACCTGCGCCTTGGCAGCCAAGTCACCGTTGATGGCTACAAGTTTGAAACGGTGAGAGATTTCGTCTATTTGGGAACCAGCATTAACACCGAAAATAATATCAGTCTAGAAATCCAACGGAGAATCACTCTTGCCAACAAGTGCTACTTTGGACTGAGTAGGCAATTGAGAAGTAAAGTCCTCTCTCGAAGAACAAAGATCACGCTCTATAAGTCTCTCATCATACCAGTCCTGATGTACGGCTCGGAATCATGGACAGTATCCAGAGAAGATGAGATGGCCCTTGGAGTATTTGAGAGAAAAGTTCTCCGGAAGATTTATGGTCCTTCCCGTGATGCTAATGGCGAGTATCGAAGGAAATTCAACGATGAGCTGTACGAGCTTTACGCAGACCTGACCATAGTTCAGCGGATTAAAGCCCAAAGGCTCCGCTGGCTGGGTCATGTTATGCGAATGGAAAAAGAAGCTCCAGCACAGAAAGTTTTACTATCGACACCCGAATTCGGCAGCAGAGGAAGGGGGAGGCATCGACTGAGATGGAAACAACAGGTGGAGGATGACTTGTACTCCCTTGGGGTTTCCAATTGGCGTCAGTTATCGCTAAAAAGGAATGACTGGCATGCTTTGATTCGAAACGGCCAAAATCGCCTAGGCGGTTAAGCGTCATTATGACGCAAACCAAGATTAGATTAGAATGTATTATATAATAGTTTTATAGAAAGTAGATTATTTAAGTTAATCACTTATTAAGTTTTTTGTACAAATAAAAATTCATCACGTTGCAGTTTATTTTCACTATTTTGCGATATTGAGTATTTGTAGTGATGATGCAGTGCAGTTATGTATAATTTATCGTAGAAATAAAGATGAAAATGGTTGAAGTTAATTGATCTGATTCGGTTTTTTTTTTTAAATGTATATTGATGAAGAGGTAATTAAAGATGTACATAGATGATTAAAGATGCAGGTTGTTGATCAGGTTCGATGGTGGGATCGCCATTTTTAGTAAATAGATATTTTTAATAAATTAATTATGTTTTATTATTAAAAATTCCTTTAAATTACGAAACAATAATAATAATCAAAAAATTTAAATTTCAAATATTTTTCTCTTTGAAATGGGGAAATAAAAATATTTTTAAAATGATTAAGTACAAAGTAGAAATAAGCAAAGTATAATTAGTTAATAATAATAATCCCTATATCGCCAAATAAAGACAGTATATTCTAAATGAGACCTGACAAAAGAAGTATAGAGAACTATGAAAGTATATGGGTCACAAAATTTCGTGGAATTGCGCCTAACAAAACCCAGCATTGAGTAGGATTTACTATAGTTTGAGCGAACTATTTTGGATGACTTAGAATAGGTCACATGAAAGCATTTAGATGCATTTAAGGACAGATGAGACTTGAGACACCAGTGATGTAGCTTGGTAAGTCACTTTGTAATCACAATGTATCATCAGGTGACTTAATAATTGAGAACAATTGTGTGGTACCCCTGAAGAGGTAATAAAGGGAGTAGAAGAATTATAGATATTATTAATCCACCACCAGATATTATTAATCCACCACCCTTAACAAATAAATATCAAACTATCAAAAAAGTTTTAATTGAAAGATTTTCTCTTAGTGAGGAAAAAAGACAATTAGACAAATTATTTTCAAATACTGAATTAGGTGATCGATCTCCATCAGACCTTTTCAGATACATGAAATCTTTAACTAGTTCCGAATCTATAATAAGTCAAGAATTACTTGTAAAATTATGGATACGAAAATTGCCACAAGAAATTCAAGCACACTTAGCTTCCAGTAATATTCAAAATATTAATGAAATCATTACGCTTTCTGACAAACTTTTTGACTTAATCAATAAACCAAATTCTTATAAAACTACTTCAATAGCTAGTATTGAAACCAATATTTTTACAGAATGTATTACAAATTTAACTGAGTTAACCACCAACATTCATCAAAATTTAAACAAAGTAACTACAGACATTAATGAATTACAAAAACGATCTAGATCTAGAGTTATAAATCAAACTAGATCACGCAATTTTTTTAGACCTAGAAGTACAGATGACCAAAATAATATTTGTTGGTATCATCGAAAATTTAAACAAAATGCTTTTAAATGTATACAACCATGCAATTTTAATTCAAACAAAAATTATTCAAATTTAAACACAAATTCTTTAAACTAAATAAGTCCATTATGATGATGGCTGATAATGGAGTATATGACAAATTCAATAAATTAAATTTTTTAATTGATACAGGTGCAATAGTTTCAGTTATTCCTTCTGCGAAATTTAAAATGTATAAACGTGTTGCAGACCTTAAACTTTCTGCAGCAAATGGATCTTGTATTGAAACATTTGGTACAAAACTTTTAAAAATTGATTTAGGTTTGAGACGAGATTTTGAATTCCCTTTCATTCTTGCAAATATTTCTACTCCTATTAGTGGTGCAAATTTCTTAGAAAAATTCGGTATTTCAGTTGATATCAAAAATAAAGAAATAACTGATTTAAAACAAAATTAAAAGTTACTGGCTCATCTGGTTTTTCTGATATTTTTTCTCTAAAAATTCCTATTTCGGAAAATAAATTTACAAACATTCTTAAAGAATTTCCTTCAATAACTTGTGAACCAGATTATACCAAACAAGTACAACATCAAACAGTTCACCGCATTGAAACTAAAGGTGTATTATCCTTTTCAAAACCTCACCGTTTAGACCCAATTAAATTAAAAATAGCAAAAACTGAATTTGAATTTTTAATTAAAACTGGTATATGTAGACCATCCAACTCTCACATTGCTTCTCCTCTACATCTGGTCCCTAAAAAAGACCCAAATGACTGGAGACCTTGTGGAGATTATAGACGACTTAATTGTATAACAATACCAGATAGGTATCCATTACCTCATATTCATGATCTGAATATAGATTTAAAAAAAACAAAAATTGCTTTTCAAAAATTGATTTGATTCGTGTATATCACCAAATTCCAATGGTAGAAGAAGATATTCACAAAACAGCAATAACTACTCCCTTTGGAATGTTTATCATGTTAATTTAACAGGATTTTATTGTCAAATCAACACGATCTATCATGTTGATTTAACAGGATTTTAATATTAAATTAACACGATCCAT
Source organism: Campiglossa producta (assembly GCA_964058755.1). Lineage (NCBI taxonomy): Eukaryota > Metazoa > Arthropoda > Insecta > Diptera > Tephritidae > Campiglossa > Campiglossa producta. The sequence continues at coordinate 97,078,204 of CAXKVI010000002.1, read as the reverse complement.
CATGTGAATTTAACAGCATTTTAATTGTTAAATTAACGCGATATATCATGCCAATTTAACAACTCATATATATAAACAAAATATAATATTTGTATAGTTGTCATTAAAAACTCTCTAAATTACCCAAGCAATTGCAAAATTGCTAGTACACGTCCAAAAAATTTCGGGATAGGTATAAAAGATGCATTTTCACCTTGATATCAATAATCCGAAAGCGCTTCCATGGTATTTACATATGTGCAGAACAGATAAGGGCCCTTCGGCCCAACGCCTGACATTTTTGGACGTGTTTCAGCAGGAAAATTTACCAAATTTGGAAACAACACTATAAGTTGCACACTACTTACCCAAAAATCTTTGCGAAACTTTTCATCGATCTCCATTCTACCGTAAATAATTTCGCACAGAACTTCCAGTTGCTTACATTAAATATTTAAGATAAATCAGCGGCCGATTGATGTCGCTCTAGTTGTCGATAAGGTAGTATAAAAAACAAAAAACAAATAAAATGAATACATACTAAGTGAACATGATGGATATAAGCTGGCAATAATTTCAACGCAGCTTGGTGTAAGAGGTACACACTGCGGGCTTAGAAATTCCTAATCCCCTTGGTTCTTGGTTCGATGACCAACAAAAGGTGATGAAAAATTTCTAAACACAAAGCCATTTGATAAGTGCCCTTGAGCAAGGCCGAAATTACGTAATCATGGTAGCTTGTAATTGTTGTTACTTTTCCATCTTGTTCACTAATAATAAAAACATAGAATAATTTAAGAAAAATTATTCCCAAACGGTCAAAAGTCCACCAAAGTTTCAAAGATTCTCAAATTAATGACCACAAACTCATAACATACATATAAATCAAATATTTTAAATTGACACAATTTTTCACCACGTATACGTATATAAATGCGCGAATTAAATACGGAGAAATTACTTCTGTTCTTTTGAGAACAATATTCTGTTCACAAGCTTTGATGGGGAAGAGATGGTGGTTGAAAACAACACTTCTTCATGTTAAATCAAACCGAATTTATGGTATGGGATACGCACGAATGTAATTCTAATGCAGAAATATTTCATGTTATTTTAACAATACTAATTTTAACAATACGCTTCATGTTAAAATGCTCGTGTTGATTTTCTGAAATTGTTTTTGCTTTACGTACAAGAGTCGTTCATGTTAATTCAACATGATTCATGTTAACTAAAAATGTATGAAATTTTTCTGTGTGCGCCTGATTACAATCGTCCACAGAAAAATTTTATTTAAAAAAACAGCAAATAAGTTAGCAGCCTCAATTGGAGTTTTCGCCGAGTTATCATCAAGGAAAACACCGGTTCATTCCATTAGATTGTGGATGATAAGGAGTAGTGTGAATTTTATGAGCACCTAACAAATGAGTTAATTCAGTAAATAATTTTGATGTAAATTGTGAACCTTGATCTACCGTTATCTTTAGTGGAATACCAAAACGAGGGACATAATTTTGAACAAATGTAGTTGCTATTGGTTTTGCTGAAATATCTTTAAGTGGATATGCTTCTGGCCACCCTGTATGTCTATCAATGATAGTTAATATATAACGATTTTCTTTTGATATAGGAAGTGGTCCAACTAAATCCATATGAATATGTTCAAACCGCCCTGTAGGAATATTAATTTTTTGAACAGGAGTTTTAGTGTATTTTGATTTTTGACAGTTGATACAACTAGATGTCCAATTATTAATTTCTTTACACATATTCGGCCAAAAATATTTAGATTGAATTAGTCGTCTAGTTGTACGTACACTAGACTGGCCCTTACTTTGTATGAAAAATTTAAAATGCATGAATCCAAAGGTATTCGCACGGAATAATGTGAGGTTGGGGATACAAATTAATATGAGGTAAGTTTCATAGCCATCTGCAGACTAAAAAAATTATTAAAAATTACTTGAATTAGTCTTTCCAAATAGTCCTTGAGTTAATAACTCAAATAATTAATATTATTTATATTTGTTTACAACAATGGAATTGTTGGCTAGTTACGTGTTATTATTCTAACAAAAATTTTTAATTATTATAGCAATAATGATATTGTTGAAAAACAAAAACTCATTATATCTTGGCTTCAAGCTTGCAATTTCAATGAAGTTTAGTACCAAAAATCCGTAAAACAACAATTCCATTGTTGTAAACAAATATGTGTATAAAGCGAGAGCACGCATTCGCATTTGTCGAACTGACAAAACAACAAAAGCCCAACACTTAGTGAAACGTGATATATGTATATCAGGGTTCGGAAATATTCACTCTCCTTCACTTACATTCACGAACATGAATATTAAAAAAAAAATTGCATTCGCGTTCGTGAATAAGAACGTATAAAAAATCCACACCATTCACGTTCATGAATGCATTCGTGCATCATTCATAAATGCCTTCTCGAATCTAAATATGCACGTACTTCTTGCCGTTCATCTTCATATATGTATGCATATGTGGCGTGAATAATTCACGAAGGCATTTAAGAACGTGCAATGAATGCATATTTTGTATGGCATATTTGCAGAGGGTTGGTCGTAGAAAATTTGAAAAATGCTATTGCGAGTATACCGACAGGAATGTGAACCAAAAAAAAAAAACTTTGGCGGTACTTCTAGGTTTTATTCAGGGATATGAAGGACCTTCTTAGGGGCCATTTCTATAATTTTTCGGGACCATTTGGAATTGTTTTCGGGACCATTTCGGGATTATTTTCAGGACTTTTCGGTATTGTCTTCGGGACTTTTTCGGGATTATTCCGGGAATTTTTCGGGATTGGTTTTTCAATCATTTCGTGATAATTTTGGGATTGTTTTCGCATCATTGCTGGATTGTCTTTGGGACTTTTCCTAACCATTTCGGGATGATTTTTGGGCCATTTCATGTTCATAGAGTTCTTAACCATTTCAAGAAAAAATTTCGGGATGCAGTTTTGTGCAAGCACACTACCTTAAATTATCATCATCTGCTTGCTTACATATGCACATGTTCAAAAATTGTTTACGCGACATTTTTCAGATACACACACATTCATACCTATCTACATACAACACATGGTATTGTTCTACTAACTAGCGACACACACAAAACAAATACAGAAATGCGAGCGCTGGGAACAGAATCAGTCCGCCAATACGTCAGTTGCATGACGTACGTCAATTTTAGAGCAAATTCTAGTTTGACGTATCCGGCGTATCTGGCGTTACACATACAAACACCCGCAGTGTACTTGGCTGTCAGTTGTTTCGACGTACTGACGAATTGATTCTGCTGAACGCTTAAGGCCATCCGACACAGTAAATTTAGAATGTTCTGAGGCATGACCAGCAGGGTGGTAGGTAAGGTTGTTATGCGCTAGGCTATTGCGCTAGCGCAGTAACTTCCACTTGCGTTGATGAAATTGTTATCATAAATCTGCTATAATTATTTCATTGTATAAAATAAATTGTATTATAATAAACAATTTTTTTTATAAACAAATAAAATATGTATGTTTAACTAAAAATTAAGCAAAATAAAATATTAACATATTTTCTTGCCTAAAATAATTCTCGATATTTTTTTCGAACTAACTCAAAGGTTCAAAACGCATGAAAATAATCAACCTTTCATCGTTTGGTCGTTGATGGTTTATAATTTTCTGTATTGTTTTTCCTTTGTAAGGAATTGTCTTCTATTAACGAGTCTTAAAAGATGTTTTTTACTACCTGCGTTGTATTTCGCGTGTGCAGTGGTTAACTAGGCTTTACAAATAATCCGCTCATTTATGCTTAGTTTATATTGAGTGCAAAGTTTTTTTCCGCGAATTATGATTAGCAGCATCTCCTAAAAATCAACCCTTCATCGTTTGGTCGTTGATGGTTTATAATTTTCTGTATTGTTTTCCCTTTGTAAGGAATTGTCTACTATTAACGAGTCTTAAAGGATGTTTGTTACTACCTGCATTGTATTTCGCGTGGGCAGTGTTTAACTAGCCTCAAAAAATAAGCAGCTCTTTTAGCTTAGTTTAAGTTGGGTACATTGTTTTTCTTCCGCAAATTATGAGTAGTTTGCAACAGCCTGTATTTTGTTTTAGATGGGGGTTTTTCACGATAATCGAGTCTTTAAAATATGTGTCTCATTTATCTTAAACATTGTTGTTTTTTTACTACAATCCTGAAGGCCATTAGATGTGGGAAAAACCTTAAACCTCAAACCATCGGCACAAAAAATGCAAAAAGTAGACAATTCCTTACAAAGGAAAAACAAACGAGAAAATTATAATCCATTAACGACCAAAAAATGAAGGGTTGATTCTTATATTTAGCGCATAACAACATTACCTACCACCCTGCTGGTCATATCTCAGAACATTCTAAATTTACTGTATCGGATGGCATTAAGCGTTCAGCAGAATCAATCCGTCAGTACGTCGAAACAACTGACAGCCAAGTAGACTGCGGGTGTTTGTATGTGTAACGCCAGATACGCCGGATACGTCAAAGTAAAATTGACGCACGTCACGCAACTGACGTATTGGCGAACTGATTCTGCTCGCATTTCTGTATTTGTTTTGTGTGTGTCGCTAGTTAGTAGAACAATACCATGTGTTGTATGTAGATAGGTATGAATGTGTGTGTATCTGAAAAATGTCGCGTAAATAATTTTTGAACATGTGCATATGTAAGCAAGCAGATGATGATAATTTAAGGTAGTGTGCTTGCACAAAACTGCATCCCGAAATTTTTTCTTGAAATGGTTAAGAACTCTATGAACATGAAATGGCCCAAAAATCATCCCGAAATGGTTAGGAAAAGTCCTAAAAACAATCCAGCAATGATCCGAAAACAATCCCAAAGTTATCACGAAATGATTGAAAAACTAATCCCGAAAAATTCCCGGAATAATCCCGAAAACAATCCCGAAAAAGTCCCGAAGACAATACCGAAAAGTCCTGAAAATAATCCCGTAAACAATTCCAAAATGGTCCCGAACAATTATAGAAATGGCCCCTAAGAAGGTCCTTCATATCCCTTAATAAAACATAGAAGTACCGTCAAAAGTTTTTTTTTTTTGGGTTCACATTCCTGTCGGTTTACTCGCAATAGCATTTTTCAAATTTTCTACTACAACCCTCTGCGAATATGCCATACAAAATATGCATTCAATGCACGTTCTTAAATGCCTTCGTGAATTATTCACGCCATATATGCATAAATATATGAAGATGAACGACAAGAAGTACGTGTACGATGCACGAATGCATTCATGAACGTGAATGGTGTGGATTTTTTATACGTTCTTATTCACGAATGCGAATGCAAATTTTTTTTTTTAATATTCATGTTCGTGAATGCGAATGCAAAAGAACGTACATGAATCTTCATAAATGAATAATTCCGAACCCTGATATATATATATCTAACTACTAACTAATGGCGGCGATATACCAACATTATAATAACCTCTAACGAGATTTTTATCCGAGCTTCTCTTTCCACCTTGTGGTGTGTTGCTTTCTGAATTTTTCCTACAAGTTGGCGGGACCTACAGTTTTTTGCTGACTCCGAACGGCACTTGCAAAGCAAATGAATTTTTTTGCTGAGAAGCTTCTCATGGCAGAAATACACCCAGAGAGTTTGCCAAACTACTGCCGAGGGGCGAAACCGTTTAGAAAAATTCTTTTTCTAAATAATTTTTGATGTTACTTTTGCCGGGCATCGAACCGCCACGACTTGGTGTAGAATGCCGAACACTTAACCGCTACACCACGGCGGCCGCCGCTAATAAACCAGTTGGCAAGAACCAAGAATAGAAAAGGGTGTTTAAGGCGTTCACAAAAATAACACGTAACTAGCCGGTAGGTTAGAGACGCGTTGCCTAAATCATACTGATGAGTGGAACTAGCAACTCCCGAAATCGATCTATGAAGCTATGACGTGTGACCCAAAAACTTACTTTTTCTATTCTAACAAAAATTTTTAATTATTATAGCAATAATGATATTGTTGAAAAACAAAAACTGCATATCAATTTCGGCTGCAGAGAATTTTGATTTTACTTCTTCGTCCAATATTCCACTCTTAAAATGATTAATACTCATGTTTTTCCAGTTTTTGGAGAAATGGTTGAAAAGAAGAACTTCAGATGACGTTGTTTTGCCGAAGTTCAACTCAAAAACAGCTTTAACCAGCAGTTCGCTAATGTGATGACGACATGGTAGAAAAAGTAAACCACGGCCCAATTTTGCTTCAAGTAAATGTGCAGCACCTTTTTCAGCGCCAGTATTTACCGAAGTTGTATCAAATGCAACAACTTCAATCAAATTATCCATTTTCCACTTACATAAAAAACTAATAATAGCTTCAGATATCATTTCACCACTAGATTCTTCAAGCTTTGCAATACCAATTAGTTTTTCTACGTTTTTTGATGTTATAACAAGAGCTAGTCGATCTACTTTATCCTAGTGCTACACGATCACTGATGCGGCATTTGTCCATGCTCGCGAGCATACGATCATCTATGAAGCTAATTTTTCCTCGAGACTTTAAACCTGCTCTTTGTGATTCATTATCACTCAAGAAGTCTCTTTTCAATTCGAATGAACCTAGGTAAATAATTAAATGATAAACAGATATGACACAAAATGTCAGTTGTGTTCTTATTAACAACTTACTTTGTGCTTGCAACTCTTCTTGATATTTGTTTTTTTCGTCTTTTCTCTTCATCTAATCTTTTGCATTTGCGTTTTCGTTGTCGCTCCAAGGAAGCGTCAATTCCACCCATACTTCCGGGTCGACCTTTTTGTCTTTGTAGCATAAGAAAAGTTTTGTCTTCCTCTATTTCCATTGTGTCCAGTGTATTCGAAGCCGCAATTTCAAATATAAAGTTTTCTATTTTTTCACAGAATGCTTCTCTATTTTTCTTTGCCGTTCATAACAGGAATACCTGAGCTTACACAAAACCTTCCACTCTTCATAAAGTTTATAAAATTTGTTCACACAGTTTTTTTCGGTCAACGTAGGAATGTTTGCTTTTTCATAAAATGCTATTGTAGCATGAATTGTACTGGTCACAGCTACTTTAACCGACTTTTTTTCCACACGTGTTAGATAAAAGAATAACTGCAGAACTTGTTTCATACTCGGCAATTTTGCTCCTTTAAGTTCTGCTTCACAATTCCCAACTAGAAATACCGCGTCTTGATTGGATCGGAGTTGCTTCTTGGATGAACTTGACGATGTAGAAGCCATTTCACTAATAAAATTAACAATTTTTCCTTGCTAAGTTGACTTTGTTCTTTATAAAAAACTTCCGCAAACACTTGTTGGGACTCTTTCTTCTTTTGCTGACTACTTCTGGTAACACTGTCAAACGATCAGCTGTTTGGCAATTTACTTCCCTGCAGGAACATTTTTATCAGAACGTTAAGAGCTGTGTGAAAAAAATGATTCATGCGTTCACTAATTTCTTGTAGGGATGTGAATGTTTTTATGCGTGTGTGCGGAAATTGACAGTTTTTACATTTTTTACTAGAAGGCAAAAAAAAACGTTTAAAGCTTAAAAAATATGACAAATTTACGTATTTTCGCCACTTTTTGTCATTTTTCGGCTCGATTTTGGGCCACTTAAACGTCATCTAAATGCTTAAAAAGTAACTTCCTATTTATTTTTGTACCCAATCTCATATTTTACTGTGCGAATAACTTTGATTTTCGAAAAAAAGTTAATAAGGGCCACTCTAACGTACACTAGGATGTGCTAAACAATGAATTTTGTCGAAAATTATTTTTCCCATAGAATTTAGTACATAAGGTCTAAAAGATTTTTGAGTAATATCACACCAAATATTGAGATCTAGAAGAGGAATGTTGATTTCTTTTAAATTATTTTTGGAAATAAGATTGGAAGTAATATTTTTAAGTATCTCATCTTTTTGTTGTTCTTCAAATAGTGTTTGAAAATTTATATCTTTGGTTGAAATTGTTTTAATCTCTGGAATACGTGAGAGAGTATCAGCAACAATATTATTTTTGCCGGAAATATATTGAATATCATTGGTAAATTGTGCAATGTATTCAAGATGACGAGTTTGACTAGGTGATCTATCCGGTTTTGAATTTAATATATGAGTTAAAGGTTTGTGGTCAGTGTATATAGTAAATATTCTACCTTCAAGAAAATGTCTAAAATGTTTAATAGAATTGTAAATTGCCAAAAGTTCTCTATCAAAAGTTGAATAATTCATTTAAGTTTGAGTTAATTTTCTTGAAAAATATGCAAGTGGTTCTAGTGAGTTTTCACTTATTTGTTGTAAAACTGCTCCAATTGCAACATTTGATGCATCTACTGCAAGAGATAATTTACCATTTCTATCAAAATGAGTAAGAAGTGTTTTTTGTGTAAAAAGTTGTTTAACATTTTCAAACGCTGTGTTAGTTTTTTCTGTCCAATTCAATTCTTTAAGTTTATTTTTGATCGAAAAAGTTAACATTTCATGCAGTGGACATAGTTCTGTTGCTAACATTTTAATGTATCTATGATAATAATAAGAAATTTTTGCAGTTTATTAATTGAAACTGGTTTATCAAAGTTAGAAATTGCTTCAATTCGTTCTAAGGATGGTCTAATTCCTTCACTTGAAATTTCGTAACTTAGAAAATCTATTTATTTACACCAAAAATGCATTTAGCAGGTTTAATATTTAAATTATATTTTTCTAATCTTTTAAAAATAGATTTTAAATGTTCCAAATGTTGATCTTCATTATCACTAGCTACTAAAATGTCATCGATAAAGACAACAACGAATTCTAAACCTGAAAATACTTCATTTATGAAACGCTGGAATGTTTGAGCACTATTTCGTAAACCAAACGGCATTCGTACGAATTCAAACATTCCAAAGGGAGTAGGTAGATAGGTAGAAGTGGCTGCCGCAAAGGCACACCTAGGCCAGTAATAAAAGGCCCGTTGTGATACCACCAAACACTAGGAAAGTCAGTCCCGGGGCCCGGCCATATGGAAAATCCCAGTGCTGTCGGGACTCTCCATATAGCCGAAACCCGGGACTGACACTCCTAACCGACACCGCTACCCCTCCTCGAACCATTTTGATAACTTGATGAAGGCCATCAAGTCCTTTATGTCTAGCTCTGCGACCTGGCTTAAGCTAACCAGGAAGGGAACTCCCAGAGAGCGCCTTCTCGCTCCGCTTAAGGCCGGGCAGTTGCAGATGAGGTGCTCCACCGTTTCCTCTTCCTCATCATCTTTGCAACTCCTGCAGCATCGTCGGTAGGGAACGCCTAGCCTTGCTGCGTGCCTACCAATAAGGCAGTGCCCGGTTAAAACACCTATTAATATGGAGATTTCCTTCCTTTTTAGGGCGTATATGTGTCTAGATCTTTTAAGATCGCATTTTGGCCAGGTTTGCTTGGATATCCGGCACCCTGGGGCTTGTAGCCATCTTTCGTTGGCTTCGCGGAGTGTATGCTCATTCAGCATTAGCTTGCACGTGGCAAACGGCATACCTATGCGCTCTTTATCTTGAAGAATCTGCTTGGTCGTGCCCTGCCTGGCAAGTTCGTCTGCCCTACAGTTTCCCTCAATGTCCCTGTGTCCCGGGACCCATGTGAGGTTCACGCGGTTCTGTTGGGCCATCTCTTGAAGAGATCGACGACAGCTGAGCGTCAGTTCAGAGTTGAACGAGTAAGAGCCAAGGGATTTGATGGCCGCTTGGCTGTCGCTGAAAATACAGATATCCTGTCCGATGGTGCGTTCACCTATCCAAGTCACGGCGTCCATGATTGCTGAAACTTCAGCCTGGAAGACGCTGCAGTGATCAGGTAGTCTAAAGGAGAGTTCTAGGTCCAAATCCCTTGAGTAAACCCCTCCTCCGACTCTGCCGTCTAACTTCGAGCCGTCGGTGTATATAAAAGTGCCGCCATTAGTAGCGGGACACCGATCAATGTTCTCCCAGTCTTCCCTGCTGGGAATGTTTATTCTAAAACAACAATCTCCGACTGTTGTGGTCGCACACCGATCTGTGCTCAGAGGGAGAAAGCTGTAAGATCTTAGAATACAGGAGTGTCCAATAGTGCTTGCGCCCCAGACGGACGTTTCCCTTAGACGCACAGCCGATGCTGCTGCTGCCCGGTACCCTTCCAGATCGAGTGGCAAAAAGCCAAGAATGGCCTGGAGAGCTTCATTGGGCGTTGTTCTTAACGCCCCGCTTATACAGATCATGCTCGATCTGTGGACTTTCCCTAACAGATTTAGGTTTGTTGCCTTTCTTAGCGCAGGCCACCATACCACGACTCCATACAGCATAATTGGCTGGATTATCGCAGTGTAGATCCATCTGCAAATTTTGGGGCTGAGCCCCCATTTTTTGCCAATGGCTCTTTTACACGTGTAAAGTGCAATGCACGCTTTCCTCTGGCGCTGGATGACATTCTCCTTCCAGTTAAGCTTTCTATCTAGAACTGTGCCTAGGAATTTGGCTTTGTCAGCTAAGTTCAGGCGCATGTCATCTAGTTCTGGTAGGTTCAACGGTGGTATCTTGTACCGCCTGGTATAAAGGACAAGCTCCACCTTTCCCGGGTTGATGCTAAGTCCGCAGCGAGAGGACCATGAAGAAACTTCTCGCAGTGCTACTTGCATCAAGTCACACAGGGTTTGTGGGAATTTGCCCCTATATGCAATAGCTAAATCGTCTGCATATGCCACTATCTTCACGCCCCCCACCTTGTGTCTCGTAGCAGCGAGTTTACGGTGAGGTTCCATAGGAGCGGGGAGAGAACACCACCCTGAGGCGTTCCTCTTGTGACATAGCGTGAAAGATCAACTGTTCCCAGTGAAGAAACTATTTTGATCAATTAGTCCAATAAGAGACCTATTTATGCCCAGGTTTGTTAAAGCAGTGTTAATAGCCTCCGGCCTTATATTGTTGAAAGCCCCTTCGATGTCCAGAAAGGCCACGAGACAGTACTCCTTTTCATGCAATGATTTTTCAACAATAGAGACTAGGCTGTGGAGCGCAGTTTCCGTTGATTTACCTTTGGTGTATGCATGTTGATAGCTAGAAATAAGGTTGCTATCAATAGTAGAGGAGAGATAATCGCTAATTATCCTCTCGAAGGTTTTAAGTGCAAAAGACGAGAGACTGATCGGTCTGTAGTCTTTAGGCTCATAGTGTGAGGCCTTCCCAGCCTTTGGAATAAAGACTACCGTGGCGCTTCTCCAGGAGCACGGAATGTAATTAAGAGCCAGGCAGGCTGAATACCAGCCATTAAGCTGATATTTCCAGCGTGTTTATGAGTTGTGCGGGGAAAATCCCGTCTGGCCCAGCTGCCTTGAACGGCTCAAAGCTTTTGATTGCCCACCTTACCCTTTCCTCCGTAATGGGTATGTTTACCGCCAGGTTTGTTGCAGATGCTACAGGTGCATCATACAAGTTCCCCGGAAAGTGTGTGTTCAGGAGCAGCTCCAGGGTTTCCCCTTCCGTGCTGGTCCAAGATCCGTCAGGCTTCCGTAAATAGCTAATGGCTGTTTGAGTTTTTGATAGCACTCGTCTAAGTCTCGCTGTATCATCGACTTTTTCGACCCCGGTGCAGAAATTTCTCCACGAAGTTCTCTTCGCTTGCCTTAGAGCCTTTTTATAGGCCCTCAGTTTAGCTTTATATTTGAGCCATTCAGGCTCCGTACCGATGCTCTTGGCCTTGTTAAATTGCTTCCTGCATGATATACGGAACGAATCCAGGTCGTAAGACCACCAGTGGGGTCTATGTTTGCCGCGTGGTTTTGGTACTGGACAAGCCTGCTCTAGGGCATTTGAGAGCGCCGTTGTAAAGGTCGTTACCAGATCATCCAGTTCTCCCACTGATGAGGGGGCTTGTGGAGGTAATACTGGTAGGTCCCTCGCTAATATTTGGTTATGTAGCTGCCAGTTAGTGTTGCGTGGATTTCGTTTCATAACTGCTCAACAATAAAGTCTAACACAATTTCTATGTACCGATGGTCAGAAAATGAATGCTCATCAAGAACACGCCATTTTCTGACCCACTCATAAGCGCCTTCGCTACAAACAGTGAGGTCTGTAACCTCCCTACGAGCTTTAGTTATAAAAGTAGGCTCGTTACCCACGTTACAAACCACCAGGTTAGTTGTTAGTAGGTAGTCAAACAGAGACTCGCCCCTAGCGTTAATATCGGAGCTTCCCCACTGGACGTAATGAGCGTTAGCGTCAGCTCCAATAATAAGATGGCCCGTACAGAAATTATCCACCAGATCTTTCACCTCCTTTTGTGGAGGAGGTTCTTCGGCGTCATAGGGCATATAGACCGACGCCATCGTTAGGCTGGTGCTGCCGACTGTTAAGCTGGCAGCTGTAACGTCACCATTTGAGTAGTTGGGTAATAGAAAGGTGTTTAGCTCAGACTTTACCAAAATACAGGTTCTGACCTTGCCCTCATCATTGGCTTGGATGAGCTTGTACCCCTTAGTCCCCAATCCACAGATCCTAGAGCTATTGACCCAGGGCTCTTGGATAAGGACCACGTTTACTTCGCCTTTAGAAAGACGACTGCTTAAAACAGCCGAGGCTGCTTTAGATTTGTGCAGATTTATCTGAAGCACCACCAACATGAGAGAGCTCAGACTTCCCTGCCGCCAGCGTGTCGTCGAGGTCTGGCCTGTTCCGGGGGCTGTCTCTCAACGAGGAGTTGTTCAGAGCACCTGCACGATTTGGCGTGGCGGGAACCCTGCTGTCTGAAGCAGCATCAACGTTAGTGTGCTCAGGTTTAGCCACGATCGTGACGTCGAGGCCTTCTTCGTCAAGCCGACTTTCTTCTATCGCCGAGTTGTCCGCAGCACCATCGCAATTTGACGTGGCGGATAACATACTTTCCGCGTCGGACTCCTCTGCTTCCCCTTCCGATGCCTCGATCTCCGAGTCCTCCGGAGCGTCCGGAATAGCAGCGCGCTGTGCATCGCCACGGTATACGTGGATCACGATCTGACCCAAGCCGTAATGCACTCGTCCGTTGCACCGTTTAAGGGGCTCGAGCGCCTCCTTATTCAGAGTGATAACCACCTGTCTATTGGGCCCAACCACATCATCGACCAGATTGACGCCCCAATCCTGCGTCGGGAGGGACGGATTCCAGACCTGCAGCACTCAAGAATATTCCCGGGTTCTGCAGGGACGGCAGGAATCCATGCCCTTGCCCTTGGCCGAGCAGGAATGTCCTTCCAGTCGACGACATCTAGTCTTGCCCCTGGGTAGACTTCACCCAGTCTTGCAACTGCTGCCTTATACAGTGCGACAGTTCTTGCATCCTCGCACGCGAATATTTTGATCTGACCTTGGTGCCAGCCCGCGTCAGTACCTCGCGGCGGACTACCCGGAGACTCACGCATTAAGTCGAGGAGGGCCCTGCCCATTTCATTCCGGACATACAGCCACCGGTCTTTGGGGATGGACCAACGGTCGTTACCTCGGTCAATGAAACCTATAAGGATTCTGTCCTTGGTTACTTCAGCAAAGCTGAGTTTTCCCACTACGGGGTTGACCTGATGCCGCTTCGGATGGGGGTTTACCTCTCCGTCCGATCTCTGGCGTTTGAAGGGATTACCGTTCACCCTCTTAGGCACATAGGGCCTCTGGAAATTTGGTATCAGAGCTTTCGCTTCCTCCACCATCTTCCTTTCTTCCGGCGACAGCTTCTCCTGCGATGCTCCCTCTTATTTTTTAAGGATCCTTGCGGCCTTTCTTTTATCCCAGTACGCAAAGGGTCGGGGAGATGCCTCTTGGGGGGGATTCAGACTCGTAGTTGCCATCGCGGTCTCTCCCTTTTCGGCGTCGCCCTTCTCTTTCGAAACTCTGAAACCAGGTCGTGAGACCATTGCCCCAGATGTGAAGAGATTGGGTTTCGTACCAGCGCTTGATGGAAGTTTAGCTTCCGCCGTTTTCTGCTTGACTGCGTAGGCAGCCGCACTGCTGCTTGCTCCCATCAGGTCACTCTTACTTGATAGCAGTTTGGGGGATGACTGACCCGTAGTTTCCATCGCTGTCGGCCTCCCAGTTAACTTTGAGGCGGAGTTTGTCCTCCGGCGTTGTGTTTTCGCTTGCTCCAGCATAGTTCTTCTCTGCTGCGGAGTAAACGAAGTCGTTAATTGCTTTGTATTTTGTGTGTTCTTCATCTTGTTCGTACGACCCCTCGCCGGACAAGGCCAGCTTAGGGTCAAGGGTAGTGTAAGGGGAAGTGTGTCGTCCGCCGCGGCAGAGCCCCATACCGCGGTAAGACCATAGTTACTCCCTGAGGCGGCCCGGTATCAGTGAGGCTCCGTTCGACTACAGCCACGATTTGCCTCCCGGCTGCAAACGTCCAATGGGCACGGTATCGCATAACACCCTGGATTGGGAGGGAAAAGTTTTGCACATTTATATAGCGAGCCGCTTGCTTCAAGACAGACGCTCGCTTACAGCCGCACCTCATGGTGTACAGACGCTGCGAAAAAGACCCCGGTGAGCCCTTAAGCCCTCTCTTTCTGCCGCGAGCCTAGGTAGCTCAACGTTGCCCAGAGTGCACGAACGAGGACGCAAGAGTCGGGATTGAGCGCGGTCACTCAGCAACCACACCCCATTACACTCCTTCCAAAGGGAGTAGTTATTGCTGTTTTGTGAATATCTTCTTCTGCCATTGGAATTTGGTGATATACACGAATCAAATCAATTTTTGAAAACAATTTTTGTTTTTTTTTAATCTATATTCAGATCATGAATATGAGGTAATGGATACCTATCTGGTATTGTTATACAATTAAGTCGTCTATAATCTCCACAAGGTCTCCAGTCATTTGGGTCTTTTTTAGGGACCAGATTTAGAGGAGAAGCAATGTGAGAGTTGGATGGTTTAATTAAAAATTCAAATTCAGTTTTTGCTATTTTTAATTTAATTGGGTCTAAACGGCGAGGTTTTGAAAAGGATAATACACCTTTAGTTTCAATGCGGTGAACTGTTTGATGTTGTACTTGTTTGGTATAATCTGGTACACAAGTTATTGAAGGAAATTCTGTAAATTTATTTTCCGAAATAGGAATTTTTAGAGAAAAAATATCATAAAAACCAGATGAGCCAGTAACTTTTAATTTTGTTTTAAATCAGTTATTTCTTTATTTTTGATATCAAATAAAATACCGAATTTTTCTAAGAAATTTGCACCACTAATAGGAGTAGAAATATTTGCAAGAATGAAAGGGAATTCAAAATCTCGTCTCAAACCTAAATCAATTTTTAAAAGTTTTGTACCAAATGTTTCAATACAAGATCCATTTGCTGCAGAAAGTTTAAGGTCTGCAACACGTTTATACATTTTAAATTTCGCAGAAGGAATAACTGAAACTATTGCACCTGTATCAATTAAAAAATTTAATTTATTGAATTTGTCATATACAAATAGGTTGATTATTAACTCCATTATCAGCCATCATCATAATGGACTTATTTAGTTTAAAGAATTTGTGTTTAAATTTGAATAACTTTTGTTTGAATTAAAATTGCATGGTTGTATACATTTAAAAGCATTTTGTTTAAATTTTCGATGATACCAACAAATATTATTTTGGTCATCTGTACTTCTAGGTCTAAAAAAATTGCGTGATCTAGTTTGATTTATAACTCTAGATCTAGATCGTATTTGTAATTCATTAATGTCTGTAGTTACTTTGTTTAAATTTTGATGAATGTTGGTGGTTAACTCAGTTAAATTTTTAATACATTCTGTAAAAATATTGGTTTCAATACTAGCTATTGAAGTAGTTTTATAAGAATTTGGTTTATTGATTAAGTCAAAAAGTTTGTCAGAAAGCGTAATGATTTCATTAATATTTTGAATATTACTGGAAGCTAAGTGTGCTTGAATTTCTTGTGGCAATTTTCGTATCCATAATTTTACAAGTAATTCTTGACTTATTATAGATTCGGAACCAGTTAAAGATTTCATGTATCTGAAAAGGTCTGATGGAGATCGATCACCTAATTCAGTATTTGAAAATAATTTGTCTAATTGTCTTTTTCCTCACTAAGAGAAAATCTTTCAATTAAAACTTTTTTAATAGTTTGATATTTATTTGTTAAGGGTGGTGGATTAATATTATCTATAATTTTAAAAATAGTTTCTCGTTAAGGAACAATTAATACATTTTGATATTTAATATTATCATCAGAAATGTGATTTATTTCAAATTGTCCTTCAACTAATAAAAACCATGCTTCAGGGCATTCGGTCCAAAATTGAGATAACTTAATTGATTTTGAAAAAGAAGTTAAAATATTTCCATATTGTGTAGTGTTGTCTGTTTGGTTATTTTGTGTAGTATTTGAATTTGAAGTAGTATTTGTATTTATGATTTCATTTTGATTTTCCATTGCTGTTAAATTACGTGTACGTATAGGTGATTTATACATTTAAAATGACTTGGAGAAGGAGTTTACAAAATAAATAAATAAATAAATATATATATTGAAAAATTATTTAAATAAAATAAATAACGCAATAAAATAATAATAAATAACTTGCTGCGAAACTTGATATTAATTTATGTCCAAGTTTTGTTTTTTTTTAAATGATAAATTCTAGCTTGAGATTGATTGTTGATATACTTAGTTGTTAATTTGATTGTAAATTGAATAATAGATGATTTTAGATGATACAAATTGGTTGTTGTTGTTATAATAATGATGATCAATATGTGGAAACTATTGATGTATTTTAATCGATATTTGAGTAATTAATAATATATAATAATTAATAATAAATTGAAAGCACCATATTCATATTTAGGTTAGAAAGTTTTCATTTGATCAATGATATAAAATTGCAGAAATTTATTTATAGTTGCAAAAACACATATGTATGTATTTATTTAATATGATTAACACTTGAAATTATTTGATGGTTTATAATTAAAAAATTTTTTTTGTTTATTATCAATTTTAAGTTGCCCTGATTCAATTGTTGTTATTCAAATTTTTGTTGTATTATTTCTATATTAAATACAAGATTCCACAGATTTAATTGTGCTTATAAATATTTTTCTGAATAATTTTGAGTAAATAAATTAATGCATATTATTTAATATGTTAATGTATTATATAATAGTTCTATAGAAAGTAGATTATTTAAGTTAATCACTTATTAAGTTTTTTGTACAAATAAAAATTCATCACGTTGTAGTTTATTTTCACTATTTTGCGATATTGAGTATTTGTAGTGATGATGCAGTGCAGTTATGTATAATTTATCGTAGAAATAAAGATGAAAATGGTTGAAGTTAATTGATCTGCACGTCGTTTCTGTAACTTTTTAAAGAAGTTCGTTACATAAAAATCGTTAATTTTGACACAATTTTCTGTACAAAATTTGTCAAAAGCGATGTTAACGACAATAACGAATTTCGTTAAAAAGTTACAGAAACTGGGTGCTGATTCGGTTTTTTGTTTAAATGTATATTGATGAAGAGGTAATTAAAGATGTAGATGATTAAAGATGCAGGTTGTTGATCAGGTTCGATGGTGGGATCGCCATTTTTAGTAAATAGATATTTTTAATAAATTAATTATGTTTTATTATTAAAAATTCCTTTAAATTACGAAACAATAATAATAATCAAAAAATTTAAATTTCAAATATTTTTCTCTTTGAAATGAGGAAATAAAAATATTTTTAAAATGATTAAGTACAAAGTAGAAATAAGCAAAGTATAATTAGTTAATAATAACTAACTAACTAACTAATTATTATTAATAATAATATTAATAATAATATTATTAATTATATTAATTATAATTAATATTATTAATTATTATTAGTTAATAATAATAATTAACCCTGCGGGTTAGGGGTTTAGAATATGCCCGAGGTAGGCATACCGGTCGTAAGAGGCGACTAATATGCACATAGGTAATTGACGTGCTACTCGATGGTTGATCTACGGATATGATGCCTCTCACCTCTCATTACCCATCTTCTCCTTCCTCATGGATGGAGGGATGCCATGACCTAGAAGGTTCCACTGGTCATACCAAATCGCTACCACGACAGTCGGGCAGTACCGCAAGGGAGTACCGCAGCGTACCGGGGTCATATCCGGCCAAGGACTGTCAACTCCGGCATCACTCCCCAAAACCTTCGGGGAGTGTTTTGTTGTTAACAACAACAACAACAGTTAATAATAATAATCCCTATATCGCCAAATAAAGACAGTATATTCTAAATGAGACCTGACAAAAGAAGTATAGAGAACTATGAAAGTATATGGGTCACAAAATTTCGCGGAATTGCGCCTAACAAAACCCAGCATTGAGTAGGATTTACTATAGTTTGAGCGAACTATTTTGGATGACTTAGAATAGGTCACATGAAAGCATTTAGATGCATTTAAGGACAGATGAGACTTGAGACACCACTGATGTAGCTTGGTAATGTCATTTTGTAATCTCAATGTATCATCAGGTGACTTAATAATTGAGAACAATTGTGTGGTACCCCTGAAGAGGTAATAAAGGGAGTAGAAGACTCCCCATCAACAGTGACAACACTCCGCCTACTGGATAAATATGAACTTAACCATAACAGGAAGGAAGAGTGAAAACCAACGCACCCAAGTTTATTTATTAAACTTAATGAGAGACCCTTTCAAAGTCAGTATAGATACAATCTACCTGTAAGCCAGCTGAAAAATACTCAATGCAATACTCACTAAAAACAGCTAGGTTAGATAGAAAATGTTCGACCTCTTCGCAACGGATCCATGCTGGTAGGGAGAAATAAGAGACTTAATCGAAAAGCTCAACTTGGCTTTGACTGCATGTTCAAAAATTTTGGAAACAGTGGTCAGTTTGGATATGGGTCGGTAGTTACGCACATCATTTTTGTTGCCACTTTTGAAGATAGGCGTTATAGACGTAACCTTCCAATCATCAAAAAATTCCCAGAGGAGAGTGATTTGTTGAAAATAAGTTGGAGAGGATAAACCAGGGCCGGAAAATTTTTCAATAAGATGGGAGAAAATCCGTTTGAGAAGAAGCTTTAAGATTATTAATAGCTCTACTAATATCATCAGAAGAAAGATGTAATGCTCCGAAATTTAAGGCAGAGTACAGACTATTCGAAAAATCAAGCGCACGCAGAACAATTTTCATGTTGAATCAACACTTTTTTAACACTTTTTCAGGTTAATATTTTTCAACACTATCGCACATGTTGTTTCAACATGAAGCTAATTTTTTACTGTTCCTACATGTTAGATCAACATGAAGGAACAGTGTGAATTTAACATGATCACAAAGGTTTGAATCAACATGATTTCCTGTTGATACAACATTATTTTTCTCGTTAAATTAACACTATTACATGTTAGCTTAACACGATCTTTCATGCTAAATTAACACGATCTGCAATGTTAAATTAACACTATACTATGTTGAAATAACAATTTACGATCTGTTAAATTAACATGATCTATCATGTTATTTAACAGGTTTTTACTGTTAAATTAACACGATCTATCATGTTACTTCAACAAGCGTTTACTGTTAAATTAACACGATCTATCATGTCAATTCAACAAGATTTTACTGTTAAATTAACGCGATATATTGCTAACAATAAAAAACCTCGTTTTTTGTTTTTAAATAAATTTTATTTGGAAACCCTTAACATATTTAGTAATAAGTAATAATTAACTTAGATAAAATAATATAATACATATTTGTATAATTCATTGACACGATCTATCATGTTAATTGAACAGTTTTTTATTGTCAAATCAACACGATCTATCATGTTGATTTAACAGGTTTTTTTTAATTTAACTATACATTTACGAAATAAAAACTTTTATGTAAAAATAACTTATTTTCCGAGCGAAATTTGAGAATTGAAAAATTATATTTTTTTACAACCGATATTTAAAGATTGAAAAATAGCTTTTATTTTCCAATTTTCCGGGAAAAATGCAGAAAAATGGATACTGTGTTTTTTTGCTTTAAATTTTGCATAATAACTGTTAGTTGCGGTCCCTAAAAAATCATGAAATTTAGTTGGAATGTTTTATTTTAATTGACATGTACATACATATTTCTTTTATAAAAGTAGTAACGTATTTTCATTAAATAAAATAATTGAAGTTAAATATTCATTAGTAGTTTGTATGTATAAAACGAGGGCTGAAGTGAGTAGTACATAATATCTAATTGAAAATTTCACATATTTACATTGGAAAGGTGCGTGTAATTTTAATTCAAGTTTAACATTCATTGGCAAAAGTAGTTTTTATTTATAAAACGCTGTTTAAAATAAGTAGTACATATGTAATTAAAAGCTACACATTTTTACATTACATAGGTGCGTGCATGTTTCTTTCGAACAAAGCCCATTTATTAAACAACAAAAGTAGTTTTTTATGTATAAAACGATGTTCCGTTGGAATATTAAATTAATAAATTTTCACTAAGGCCGTGATATGTTTATATATACTTGGATATGTACATTTTTACAAATTTATATTATTCAATTCACTTGTGAGAATACTGGCTTTAGAAGAGCTTTTATTTTTTTTTGAAAACATATTAAAAAAGAACATTTCGATAAACTTCCAAAAATGAACCGAGGCATCTGGGTATTTAAGATAGAAAATGTGGTAACATTTGTAAGTTATATCTAGGCAGCGTATAAAATTTTCAAACATTAGTTTTTGATCATCTAAAAATAAATAGAATTTCTCAAACGTCTTGTGTTGCTGGTCACCAATTGCCAGAATAAAAGGTTGAACACATTGATTTTGCTTCTTCAGAAAGCTTATGTGCTGCTCTGCTTGCCATGATGGATTTCCCCCAATATAGTAATAAACTAGTATACCCGACAGATGTTATCCCTCCACAAAATTATAGTCCAAATAACTCCAACAACGGCCGATAACTTCGGCATCGTTCGAGTTATCGAAATAAAGTGTATTTTAAATTTTACTTTTGACCAGCCAAAAAACTGGCAGCCTCTCCCATATATCCTAATGGCATTTTAAATTTTTATCAGCCCTTTTTTCGGTGAGTGAAGCTATTAGTTAATTGAGTAAACAGATCGGTGGGTATTGAAAGGGAGAGTGCAATAAGTTGAATGGCTTTCAGCCAGTAAAAAAAAGAAGACATTAAAAAATGTAAAACCGTTTGGAACCGGCTTTTGAAAAGGTTTCGGGTCATTCTCTTTCAGATAAAAATAACGGTTAAGGGTTAATTGAGTAAAACTTTTTGTTAATCTTGCCTGACATTTGAAACTTCAAAACCTTGCGCGACCTCAGAGGTATTACCATGTTTATTTTATATCAAACTAAATTACCAGTCTATATCCGGAAGGTTTGCCATATTCGGGTCATATTTTTAAAATTTCAGCCACAGTTTTGCACTCGTGCATGATGGATTTGCGCCTTAGATTGCACGTTACATGCCACAGTTCGTTTAATTCCTCCGCCGATACATTGTCATACCTTATCCTCTTTAGAATGCCCTTTTCAGCGTCGTCTAAGATTGAAAAAGAGAAATGCTTAGGTTAACATTATTAAAGAATGAGAAGGAGAAAATGTAATAGAAGAAGAATAAGAAGGAAGAAGAGAAAATGGAGAAATAAAAAGTGGAGGAAAGAAAAAAATTAGAAGGAGAAAGGAAATTAGACAGGGAATTTGAGAATCAGAACAATTTGGACTAAACTGATGGGAATGAGGAGTGGAACAGGGACAAGAAAAGAAGAGAAAATAAAAGAGTACTTACCATCTGTTGTTTTGCGTTTGTTATCTCCGCATTCATTTTGCACCCAACTTTCCTCGTTGCCCTTATCGCTACGTTTTTGGTTACAGTATCTGGTATATATTTTGCCTCTCTTTTCATTCCTATAAAACTCCAGAGAAGTTAATGGTATTTCTCCACTCTTCTAAGTGATGTTGAAATAACACTCGCTCCCCTATTTTCCATTTTTTCATTAGGTCTTCAAGGTGTTTAGCGCTTATTATTTTCAATACATCAATACTAATTTTTTCTTCTAAAAAGATAATAAGGGGATACATGTTATCGTAGAAACCCCGCGTGTAAACGTAGAAGACTAACTGCCAAAATTTGTATAGAACGAAGCATGATACAAAACAGTTCGTAAATTTCGAAGTTCGAAATTAAACTATTTTAATCTTGCTTTTCCAAAATGCGAATATCGACAGCTAGATGTCGCCGAGGTAGGTAAATGGTAATTGTCTAGTTTAGCTGTCAACTGCTAATAAATTAGCTAAGATTACGGGGAGGGGGCTCAAAGGAGGGGCTTTGGCCTCAGGATCACGAATCCGGAAGCGCTTTTTCAATATTTTGCTTCTCTGAAGAGATATTTGCATTCAAAGTTGCAATTTTTCATGTGGTTGTTGTAATTACATTAGGCTGTCCCTAAAAACGTGAAAAAAAGTTACACGTTCGGACTTGGCATGGCGTATTGGGCTTCATACTATTCCTTCATTCCATTTCATTTGGAGTTCTGCGTTCAGCAGAATCAGTACGTTGAAACAACTGACAGCAAAGTAGACTGCGGTGTTTGTATGCGTAACGCCAGATACGACGGATACGTCAAAGTAGAATTTGATCTACAATTGACGTACGTCACGCAACTGACGTATTGGCGGACTGATTCTGCTGAACGCTTTATTAAGCTGGAATTATTGGTGATGTTTGTCGTAACGCTGTAGTCGTATCCAATCAGCTGATTCGACCAACCTTATGGGATTTAATGCAATCGATTATTGGTGCCATATCGTAACGCTAAGGTCGTAACCGGATCGTAGCCAACCAATTGGTTTTTGGTTTTCCGCGGTAACGATAAACAGCTGATTACCTTTTTGCTTATTGCTTACAAGTTTTTGCAGCCAATCAGCTGTTTACGGTTACCGCACCAATAATCGATAAAAATGTATCACATAGGGTTGCGTTAGGGATACGACTACAGCGTTACGACAAACATCACCAATAATTCCAGCTTTACTCAGCCAGTGCCTTCCACTCAAATACGTAAGAAGAAGAATATAAGTTGCCAAACTATAGTAGGGATAAACAATGGCCACGGTTCAGGCAACCACCCGGACTTGGGATGGTGTAGCCAAAAAAAAAGGAGTAAATTTAAACAAAAACAGTAGCAAAATTAAACAAAGAAAAGGTAGACAATTAAACAAAAAAGGAGTAAAACTAAACAAAAAAAAATGTACAACTAAACAAAAAAGGGGTAAAATTAAACAAAAAAAGGTGTACAAAAACAAAAAAGGAGTAAAATTAAACAACAGGAGTAAAATTTTACAAAAATGTAAAGTTGAACAAAAAAAGTAGTAAAATTCAACAAAAAAAGAAGTAAAATTAAACAAAAAGAAGAGTAGAAACAAACAAAATAGGGTAATTATCTAGTTTAGCTGTCAACTGCTAATAAATTAGCTAAAATTATGGGAGGGGGTTCACAAAACGGGGTTCGGCGTCAGGATCACGAATCCGGAAGCGCTTTTTTAATATTTTGCTTCTCTGAAGAGGTATTTGCAATCAAAGTTCATGTGGTTGTTGTTGCATGTATCGGACCCGGGTCATTTTTTGGTTTTTTACCATAACTTTTCACTGAAACAAAAAATTAAAAAATCGCAGACAAGGAGTTGCAGTTTATTTTTAATGAAAAACTGTGTTTTTATCACAAATTTTTAGAAATTATTGTGCTAAGTAGCTGATTTCTGCTGCTTATTAATAACTTAGGCTGTGTGCCAAACGGTTTAAAAAAGCAAATTTTGACAGAGCGATGTTAAATTCTGACAGTTATCGTGGTGAATATGAACGTCAGAATTTGCCCTAGCCCTGGGGGCTAGGTCAAAATTTGACAATCAATAATGTGAGCACAGGGACGCATGTGCTGTTAACATTCATATTATTTCACATAAATTTATGTTCACATGCGTTATTTAACACTAAAATATAGTATAATGCGAATAATACGCAATATAAATGCATGAAAAACACGTAAAATGAGAATTGATTCACAAAGCATCTGCTTTTGCACGTGCTTTTTCCATACGTCAAAATTTACTACTGTCATAATTTAACGTTTCCTTTGGCACAGCAAAATGGCAAATATTCGTTCACCATAGGAAATTTGTTCACCTCATTTTACTCTGACGAAAAATGTTTTCAATTAGCACACAGCCTTAGACCGAATTTGAAAAAAAAAAATTGGGAAACTACGCAATTTAATTTGCAGCTAATATAACGAAGCTGCGAAGAATGGCAACACAAAGCGTTTTGACCGAGCACAGGCAACTCGGTACCATTCCCCTTCGTCGTCGCTCTCTCTCGCACCATTCGCTAAAAAGTGAGCTGTTGCCAGCAAGCCCTTGCCTTGTTTGAATGCAGTAATATGAGCACGGCTACCAAAGTTGGCAATTGTGCATACGAGTTCGCCTTGATTGAACGTACTATATCCAACTGCAATATCCAAAATACAAAGAAGGCATTCCAACAGATCAACAATGTTTAATTTTCGCCTTATAAGAATTGGAGGATGGACGTACTATATCCAACTGCAATATCCACAAGGAATCAACTAAAAATTGGATATTGCGCTTATGAGATAAACTGCCGAAAGAAGTTTGAGTTGGTGAGAATTGTGTGCATTGCCTTTCTTTTAGAAATATTGAAGTGAATAATATATCGCACACCTATATCTATGTCTTCGCTACATTGCAGCACACTTTTTCATGGGACAAATTTGTGTGCGTTTTATTTTAACGGACAGACAAATTTTGTTTACATTGAAATTTGTTCACATAGACTGCTGTTTAGGTGTGCGATATCTTAGATAGATCATGACTGCCCCGACCATTTAAACAAACTTGTACATATTGGCTGGAAAATTTTCCGAAAATCTGCTTTGGGGGAATGCTGGTGGAGGTCGTAGTTATTGCAACTTTGAATGTAGAAACTGGAGGAAATTTTGTTTTATTGTGTAGGTATATATGTTTATATTCAGGCAAGTTCTGGCAATTCACATCCGAATAAAATGTACGAAAATTTGGTATTTGTTTCCTTTAGGGGTCAAGTACTAATAAATTATTTAAAATTACGGGAGATAGCTCAAAATACGGGGTTTGGCCTCAGGATCGCGAATCCGGAAGCGCTTTAATTTTTATTGTAGTGAAAAGTTTTGGTAAAAAACCGAAAAATGACCCGGGTCCGATACATGCCAACAACAACCACATGAAAACTTGCAACTTTGATTGCAAATATCTCTTCAGAGAAGCAAAATATTAAAAAAGCGCTTCCGGATTCGTGATCCTGAGGCCAAACCCCGTCTTTTGAGTTATCTCCCATAATTTTAGCTAGTTTATTAGCAGTTGACCCATAAAGGAAACAAATACCAAATTTTCACACATTTTATTCGGAAGTGAATTTATGTATTTATGGGGATATGAAGGATGGGGAAGAAAAAAATATAGATACACGTTAATAGCTACCTGCTAGCAGGAGGTACATGTCTTCCATATTCCAGGTTCTCAGCAGTTCAAACAGATTTTCATCCTCGGGATATGTTGCAAGCACGTTCAGCAAATCGCCACTCTCCTCCAAAAAAATACAGTCCGTCATTGTATTTTATCACGTTGATGAAAAAAATATTACACAAAATTCCAAATTCAAAATTACTTTTGAAAACAATTTCGTTGATAATTTATTCGAAAGTTCCCTCCCAACCAAGTTTTAAAAAAATATTTTAGTATACACAGTACGGTGATTACAGTGCCAGGTTAACTTGCGCTCCACAGATTTACAATTTTCATTTTGAGTTAGCCGAAGGTTAACTGCACAACGTTGGTGGTTTAACCTCTGGTCAGATATCAGAAGGCTGTCTACCAACAATTTATATAAAAAAAATTAAATTAAAGGGTGGTTGGAGCAGCTGAATTGCGTTATGGGTATGGTTTTAGTATGCACTAAAGTACTCCTTTAAACGCACCATATGTACTCCTCTTGCTGTTTTTATCAACGATACTGCAGCCAAAAGATTGAGGACAAACTTCAAATGATTTATAATGAGCCCTGTATAAAACTTTTTCCAATTTTTGACAAAAAAGCGATGGTTTCCCGTTTGAAATAACAATGTGCAGAATAACAAAAATTTGGTAATCTGTGGTAACAACTCCTATGAAGTCGTTTTTGCTATATAGGGACTTTTTATATAAAATGCTGTTATACAACTGATATTTGATAGGGGATTGACTAATCTTTTGGTTAATTATATCTTTAAAATCGGATTCATTTACCTCGTCTCCTTGCACTGTGAATTGTTTAAAAATTTGATTTTCATTTACAGCCCTATGCTGCGCGTTACCGGTAAAATTGCCATCGGCAAACAATTTTCCCTAAAATACGTTATACTATGTACACACTAGCGTGTTTTCGAGCTCATTCTGGTTTTCGAGGCAAAACATGCTGAAAACCGATGTTTTCGCCATACAAAATGTTCAACCGAAAACCTGCGAAAACATCATGTTTTATCCCAAAACATCAACGAAAACCTTTCACAATCAGTGTCGGTTCTAAATTTTATCGGTAATAATCGAAAAACATACTGTCACATATCTGATATGTCAAATGTTTTCATTTTGAATTTCGTCGCCCGAATTTATAAAAAATCAAAATGAAAATGTTTGTGCTATAAAGTAAATTTGAAATAAGTACGCTGACAGTAAAACTTAAAATAAGTACATAAAATATAATATGTACGTTCACAAAATTTTAATTATTTTTTCTCACAAATCACAATTTCTAGAACAGCTGATTACTGTCAAATGAAAACAAGAATAGCAGGTATGAACGCACCTGTTTTATGTGAGATGTTTAACACTAAAACAAGGTGTTTTCGCTTCAGTGTGAACATGATCTTACCAAATAAAGTGGCTGCGATTCTGAGCAGATGGTAACGCTCTAATGGCAAAAAAACTCACCAGTGTGTATGGTGAATTGAAAAGCAAACCACAACTCTTCTATGAGCATTTACAGGCTTCTTTTGGCAAAAGAAAATGTTGCTTGAAAATATTGGAAGGAAGTTGCAACGGATCATGACTGTCCCGAAGGCTTTTCAAGTTGTGTCTCCGCTCCAAAATTTCATCATTTTCATCTTCTTCAGCCAGCAGCAATAGTATTAACGCGGACATTTTTACTATATTAAAGGAATTACTGGCGTTAGAAACGTTATACACAGTTTTTATTGTGATTTATTAATACTATATACCTGTTTATTTGTTTGATTTTCACTTTGTTTTATTTATTTTGTTTAATTTTCACTTTATTTTGTTCAATTGCACTTTCACTTTTTTATTTTTCAAAGTAAACATCAGCTGTTTTATATTGATGTTACCACATGTTACCACCTATTTTGGTGGTAACGGTGTTACCAGAAAACTTTTGCCCTCAGAATGCCAAAAAGAGTAAAAGTTGCCGAGTGAATTTGTTTGCCGGTAATAATAAAGTTATTACCACAGTAGAATTGACCTGTTAGTAAATAATTGGCCAAATGAAGTTGATACTTTTTACATATAGATAAACAAATATTTTTTCTTGACGTAATAGCACGGGTGTACATTTTGAACTCTCTATGTTTTGCTTCATAACGAAAACACCAAAAGTTTCTAACCGGCCCACAGGATAAAATAATATTTGGATAATGTGTTAGTATGTGATATTTCGGCTTCAACGTCTCATGAAATAAATCAATAAATTGTTTATTGTGGTCATTAATTTTGGATCTAAGGGATGAAATTAAAAAATCTGTAACCTCAAAGCACATGATCATGTCTATTATTTCAATAAGACTAAAGGGTGAAATACATAAAGCTTTGTTAACCTCGCCTGACATTTGCTACCTCAAAACTTTGCGTCCAACTTCAGAGGTATGCTACAATGAACGCCTTGGCGCTTCTCTTTTATACATTTGTTTTCGTTATTTATTTCCTTGCATTCAGAGTGTTTTGGTTAATTTATTAATTTAATAGAGAAAAAATGAATTAATTATTATTTTCTCCAACTTTTTATTCTTTAATTACAGCAAACTCATCAACATCTGACTGTCAAAGCAAGCAAAGCAAGCAAAATTTGAGACTTTGCCAAATTTCAACCTCACTTCAACTTTGAGGTCTCCAATTTGCCATGCTTGGTTTAAATACGTATGCTGAACTTTTCTGTCAAAGTCAAAGTTTGAGGTAAAGCCAAAATAAAGTTTTATGTAACTGACCCATAAGAATAAAGTGCCATACTTTGTCGTTAGGGGGTACTAAGTCACCTACCATGATAGGAAAAAGCGTTGTAAAAGTGAGCATTTCACTGGCCGACATTTTTAAGTGTCTTTTGTTTAAATGACCCTGAAAAATATCTGAGGACATATTTCCAACCTCGAAATGACCATACTCAAAAGTGTGTTTACGTTTATTCAACTCCTCAAGTGAAAAATACTTCATGTGTTGAATAAAATACAAAAGGGCACTGCATAGATCGTAGTGGCATATTCCCTCTAGAACATCGTGCATTGCATCAACAGCCATATTTTGGAATGTAGAAAACGAGGGAATCCGATCAAAAACACATTTTTCAACAACACCAGTTATTTTAGGGTTAGATTCAATCAAATCTTGCGAGTAAGAGTCTTCAGTACGCAAAAGTTCTTGGTTTTCTTGACATAACCATTTACTGGTGTCTATATCAACCTTACAAAATCTGCAAAAAGTACTCCTAAATGATTTATTAAAACCCAGCACTTCATTTAGAGCTAAATTATCTCCTAACACTAAGAGAAGTATTAGATATATATGGCAGTTGTAACCAGATCTTAAAAGTATTCCATCAGTTTCGAGCACCAATATTTGATCAATTAATGTTTTTAGGCATAGACTATTTCCGTGCTTTTTCAAATCTCTAGTTTTTATCGCCGCAGCCAAAAATATATTACTTAGATTAGTTCCGCCAAGAGGAGAGCATGGAAATGTGTAATAAATATTTGAAACAGAATGTTGTGAAGCATGGGATCCTAAAGGGTTATTTACTTCTATGTCATCAATGTACAAAAAATATGGTATTAAAACCTTATTTGGGTATAGATCAACTTTTTTCTTCCATAAAGGCCCTTGGACAATATTGGTGAAGCTACTACTCTTCTTTAGCTCATCAATGTTAGCTAACATTTTGAATATAAGATTATCTTTTTCAAGAATCTTTTTCATAGAATGGACCAAAGGCATAGTTACAATTTTTGATTTTTTTTTACCAAATTTCAGTTCTCCTCTACTTAAAGTGAACGTGTTTGTTTCACCTATATTACTCTCCTTTAAATCATCAACGAAATCGTTTTCTTTCAATTTTTTAAATAGCTTGTATTCGGATTTGTGTGGCTCCAATAAGTTTGAGCATTTTGAAAATAAGGCTAACAGCTCTCTTCTAGCTTCTAAATTACTAGTTAGTTTTGTGTCTATAATTCTGTTAAAATTGGCTTAAGTATTAGATTTTGCACCGACTCTCTTATCTCACACACATCATTCCTAGAAAAATTCGTTTTCGAATGAAGGCACAGTATAAACTTTAAAGCGTTTTCTTCTAAACTAATAGGAGTTGTGGCTTCTTCGGGGTCATGAATAAAATTATAATTTGAACTAAATAAACCAGTCCCTTGTCTTTCAGTTGTTGTTGTCTGGTACTGTCGCTCTGGTTCGGCTGCAGGCGATAATGCTTCTGCTTCGACTAAGGTTGGTGTTGTCTGGTACTGTCGCTCTGATACGGCTGCAGGCGATAATGCTTCTGCTTCGACTAAGGTTGGTGTTGTCTGGTACCGTCACTCTGGTAGGGCTGCTGGCGATAAAGCTTCTGCTTCAGCTAAAGTTGGTGTTGTTGCATCATGTATTTCCAGATGTCTTTTTATGTGCCGTTTGAATGAATACGCGCGCGCAAAGAGCTGACCACACTTCGTACAACGGTATTGATCGAATTGTTTTAGCTCATGGGTTCTTTTTAGATGAAACATAAATTTTTCCGCACTTAAAAAGTTTTTATCACACACGCAACACTTCATTGTAGCGAATTTTTTTCTTTTTTTTAATATACAAGATTAATAAATGTTAAATTTTTAACTTTTCAAGAAATTGTATTGATAAAAAAATTTCAAACAGTGGCAGCTGTCTGCTCTAGTTAAGAAAATGTTAGTCCAATCTATGACACTTTCCTAAAATATAAGAAATAGTTCTTAAAATCTACGAAACAAGTTCTAAATAATATGAAAAAGTTCTTATAATCATAGCGAAAAAATTGTACGTACGTAATTTCTTAATATTTAAGAACAAATTCGTAGCATTTAAGAACAAATTCAGCAAAAAAATTAATGAATTTTAGTTCTTATATTTTAAGAACGAAGTTCTGACGGTAATAAAATTTAACGTTTTTTTTCATATATAATAAGAAACTTTTCTTAAATTATATGTTATTTTTCTTAGATTCTAAGAAAAAATCAGCGTGAACTTCTATGAAACTTTGTTCGTAAAAAACATGTACGTTTTTGGTTCAGTGTATTAGAAATATGTTAAAATGGAACGTATGAGTGATGCTTTCTGAGACGGCCACTAAACATTTTATTTTCGGATGTCGTTAATTTTTTTCGATGACTTCATTCGCCTATAGTTTAATTCTTTCGGAATTTTGATATTGAGGTCAAAAAGTGTCTTGCTTAACCATTCAGTTATTCAGGGTAGCCTCTATTAAAATATGTATGTATCCACAAAAAAATTCAAAACCGTTTGGAACCGGTTCCGGCTTTTGAAACGGTTTCGGTTTCGTTCTTTTTCAGAAAAAATAGCGGTTACGGTTTCGGTTTTGAAAAATGAATCGGTTTTAATCGGTTACGGTTTCAGGTTTAGTCCTTGATTACAGTTAAAAACAACAGATTTCACAGGCGAAAACCATCCACACGATATACTATCTGTTGAAACAACAGATGCTGTTTGTTCATTAAAATTTGAACAGTTTTACTGTTTAAATATATCAAATTTCTGTCCAATCGACTGTAATTAATTCGTTGCTTCAACAGTTTTATGTTAAGTGTTAATAACAGTGACAGTAGATTTGCCAGATTTTACTGTCGAGTTAACAAAATTTCTGTCCACTTGAACTTTCAGCTGTTTATTCTTAACAAACGGGACTGTTCGTATGCTAGATTTGTATGTTTATGCTGTTAAGTTAACAATTAAGCTGCTGTTTTAACAGACAATTTTGTTGTTTTAGGTCTTCTGAGTTCAATTATCGGTGAAGTCAATATAATTTTTTTTATATAACTAAAATAAGTGATATTTTAACACCAAAATAAGTAAAAACAAAAACAAAATTTTTTTCAGAGTTCTTATATTGGGATTTCACCGAGAATCCAACTCAGGGCTCTTGGACGCTCAAGCCAGGTGTCTACTGTTCTGTCGTTCAATATCTCCTTATCCTATATCTCCAAAAATGTCTTAATATACATCAGTGTCAAAATTTGCACTTTGAGATCGATTCTTTTTTTCCATTTGATACCCAAATGTCGAACAAGTCGGAATTTCTGAGATAATAATAATAATAATAGAGTTGAGGTAGTGCACTGCGCCCTCATATGCTCATAGCACATCTACAAGGCCGATCTCTTTCAGAAAATTCAGAATTAGGATCGGCTTTAGGTTATATATGTGCCTATATTCTAGAGTCATAGCTCCGAGGATTTTATGCCTTCTTCTAGAGATTGCATCGCATTTGTACAAAATGTGCTCCGCTGTTTCGTCCTCCGAGTCACAGAAGCGACACAGGCTGCCGGACGAGATGCCCAGTCTATGCATGTGGGCCTTGCGCCTGCAATGCCCCGTGAGGACTCCTGTTATAATCCTTAGACTATTTTTGGACAGGTTTATTATCTCTTCGTAGCGCCTTGTGTTATACCCACGCATCAGCGCTTTTGCCTGACGTAGCCCGATCGTCTGACGCCAGTGTTCCTCTCTCATGTCAGACTCCTCTTTCCTGAGCTTTTCTTTTATCGTGTGTTCGCCGATCGCCAGGAAAGGTTCAGGGCCTGTGGGCTATGTTGCTGCCGCTGTTCTCGCTAGTAAATCTGTTTGCTCATTGCCCCCTATGCCCGCATGGCCTGGAACCCATGCTAGTCTGAGGTTATTTCTTTCCGCTAATTCGCTCAGTTTCAGCACGCACTCCAGCACCAGTGAGGATTTTATCTCACAGGATGATATCGCCTTGAGTGCGGCCTGGTTGTCACTTAAAATAGTGATGTTCTCGTTGGTATAGACGCGTTGCAGGTTTATTCCCGCGCTCAAACTTATAGCAACCACTTCCGCCTGAAAAATGCTCGGGTGTACTCCAAGGGGGACGGACAAATTGGTGCGGGGGCCGTAAATTCCAGCTCCAATTCCTTCTGGATTTTTCGAGCCATCAGTGTACCATACTAGGGTCCTGTTCTCGTAGAATCTCTCCACCTTTGAGGTGTCCCAGGTACTCTTCTCTCCCAGTTTTATTTTGAAACCCTTCTCAAATATTACTACTTTAGCTATGTCGTCCCTTGGCAGTTGGCAGATGGGCAGCTATCTTTTTAGCTTATCCGCCCCCGCGGACGATATGACTTTTCCTTTCCCGAAGCCTTCTTTTGCCATATTCAGCAAGGTTCGTTTGGCTACCTGTTCAATTACTATGTGCAGTGGGCTCAGAGCACGCAGCACCTCCATTGTCGCTTTCGGGCAAGTACGCATAGCCCCCGTAATGCATACACATGGCAGACGCTGGAGTTTAGCGAGTGACTTCCTCACTGTGCTTAGGGCTGATCTAGGAGCACATGCTACCGCACCGTACACTATGATGGGTCGGACTATCATGGTGTACATCCACCGCAGTATTGCTCTCATACCCGTTAGGGATCTTCTTTTGGTGAAAGGAATGATGGCAGTCTTATTGGAGTTTCGATCTAACCCCACACCCGCACACCATTCTTTCGTTAGGCGCAAAGCTCTCTGGATAATATCACAGAGAGTGCTCTCAAACTTGCCTCTTGCAATAATCACTATATCGTCAGCGTACCCCTGACATCGGATGCCGCTGTCGGTAAGTATATGCAAGAGTTCGTCTACTACTAAGCTCCACAGAAGAGGTGATAAGACCCCCCTTGTGGACACCCTCTTGTTGTTCTTATCTGAACGCTCTCTTCCCCCACGGCAGTTTCCGCTATCCTCGTACTGAGTAGTGCGTCTATCCATCGTACTATGGGTTGCTGAATTTCTTTCCTCTCTAGTGCCCGGGTTACACTCGCATGTGAAGTGTTGTCGAAAGCCCCCTCTATGTCGAGGAAGGCGCACACTACGACCTCTCCACACTCGAACGCACTCGTTATCTCCGTGGTCAGCTGATACATGGCTGTGTCTGTTGACCTGCCTGAGCTGTATGCGTGCTGACCTACGTGTAGAGGCCTCTGCCTCAGAGTGTTCGATCTGATCTCATGGTCCACTATCTTTTCCATCGTTTTGAGAACGAAGGAAGTTAGACTGATGGGCCTGAATGATTTTGCTACTGAATAGTCCTTTTTCCCTGCCTTGGGTATGAAGACAACCTTGGTACGTCTCCAACTTGTTGGAATGTATGCCAGCGCTAGGCTGTCTCTCATAATCCTGGACAGGTATGGGACCAGTATCTCGCCCTGCTGCAAAAATGCCGGATAGATCCCGTCCACCCCTGGAGACTTATAGCTCTCAAAGGATTTGATCGCCCATCTGACTGCACTCTCAGAGAAGAGATTCTTCGCCAGGTGCCTCTCCTCTGGTTCCGTTGTCGCATCCGGGAAATGGGCGGTCAGCGGGGCTTTCGCTCTTTCTTCCTCGGTGCTCGTAAACTCGCCATTCGGGAGTTTCATAGCCATTCTAGTTTCCCCCTGCTCCTTGGCTAGTGCCTTATGAAGCCTAGCAGCCTCTGGAGTGGAAGAAATGGTCTCACAGAAACTCCTAAAGCTATTCCTTTTGGCGTTTCTGATTGCTTTGTTGTACTCTGTTAATCGTATCGTGTATTCCTCCCAGTGGCCGGTGGGCCTTGCCCGATTAAAGAGCTTCTGCTCGAACCGCTTTCCGCTACCTCCTCCAGGACAACGTCCTGCAGCCTCGAGAGATCATCGTGGCTCAGGAATTCCGCCGGGTGGTTTCTAGGCAGCACTGCTATTCTGATGCCTCTGGCGGCATCCGAAAAGCTTTGCTGCCCTTGTCCCACCCGCGGGACCCCCTGGCCCAACGTCACTCGTGTTGCGTTGGTCCTGGCGGAAGTTGACGGGGCTTCTGAGTATGGTGCCCGTTGTCTTTTAGAGTTTGGTGCTTCTTCGGCCGAGGTTTGCGCGCAACGCGCGTGGTTTTTCTACCATTTTCTGACCTGCTACTGCGACCAGAACCGCGTGCAGGTTGTTGCTGTTGCTGTTCATGCCTTACCTGTGACCGAGCCCTCTCTCGGGTTCGGTTTGTGCTTTCCTCGCTGCATCGCCTTCCCTGTACGCCTTCAAATGGAGGCATGCTCTTGCCCGAGCCTCATCAGGTTCTAACCCTTGTGCTAGGTATCGCAGATACCATCTTGTCCCGGATCCGCTCAAGCTCCGTCTTCTTGCATCATCCAGGCCTCCGGGGTACCCCTTCGTGGCGTAGGTAAGGGTTCGAACCATCGTCGGAGGAGCGCCTTGCCCTGGAGTGCTCTTCCCCGAATTCAGTGTGTCCGCGACTGCTGCTGCTTTTATGTTCGTGCGGTGTGCCATTTTTTCCCGCCTGCTGATCGCCTTTGTTCGTGCCTCTTTCTGAGCTGTTTTGGTCCATAACATCGTCGGACGAGCGCCATATCCTGCAGTCCACCTCACCAGGTTCAGAGCGTCCGCGACTGCTGTTGCTCTTGTGTTCGTGCGGTGCGACCTTTTTCCTCGCCTGCTTCTCGCCTCCAGTTGGCCAGACTTTCGCTTTGCCGCTCCCCCGCTTGATCTTTTGGGGGGCGAGTTGGTCATTGGCTTCGGCGTAAATATATGCGCACTTTCGGTGCCGTCTTTTGCTGGTTTTACCGCACTGCTGATATGGGTTGCTCCCACAGGTGCGTTCCCTTCATGTCGGCCGCCTCGCGCACTATCAGCTTGTTCTGCCCGGTTTGCGGCCTGTCTGCGTAGTCCGTGGCTTGTAGAGGGCTCCTCATCGTCCCTGACGAACTCTTCGAATAGAGCCCGCTCTTCGGGCGATAGCTCATCCGTCTGACCACACGATAAGCTACGTGTCATGCGCTTTCGTCTACCGCGTGTATTTTTCGTGCCCTTCTCCTCTTCCTTTTTGTTTGTGTTTTTTTTGTTGTTGTGACTCATCTTGTTCTTACGACCACCGGCCTGACATGGCAGGCATGGTAGTCTCATATTATATATGGGGAACTTATCTGGTACGCCGCGTCACAGCCCCTTGCCGCGGTAAGGCCATAGTTACTTCCTAAGGTGGCCCGCTGTCAGGAAGATAGAAGTTCACTGGAAAAATATCGAATTTTTTAAAAAGTGCAAAAAACGGCAAAAATATTTTTGCACAGCTTTATTAAAAACATTTTACTAAATAATATAGCATCTTTACTTTTGTGAAGAATTGTGTAGTTATCAGGCAGGTTCTGGCAATTCACTTCCGAATAAAATATGTGAAAATTTCGAAATTCTTATGTAGTTTGACGAAATTTTCAAAAATTTTATTCGGAAGTGAATTTCAGAACCTGCCTGTATATAACTTTTTTTTCCACACTGAACCAAAAAAGTACATATTTTCTACGAAAAAGTACATATATTTTACACTGAAATAAAAAGGTTGAAAGTGCACATTGAAAGTAACATATCAAAACCACTTTCAAAGCGACTATGATAATACTGTAAATATTACAGTATTTACTGTAAAATTGGCAGTAAAAACATGTGATTTTTGAAAAATATCAATTATTGATATGAGTCCACTTTCAAATTTACAGTAATTCATGTCAATATGATAGTGTCCACTTTCAAATTTGCAGTACTTCATGTCAATAGTATGATAGGGGGTCACTTTCAAAATTGATATTACCCACTGTTGGACGAAAAATGACAGGGTTTACTGTAAATTTGACGGCAGTTTCTTGTAGATTTTTTTTTAGTGTACGAATTTGTTTCATTAAAAGCTCTTCAAAGAACGTTTTCGTAGAATTTAAGAACAAAATTTCGTAAATATTCATGTCAAACTAAATTTTAATAATAATACTTAAAATCCAAGAACTCATTCTTAGAATATACGAAATCATTCTTAGAATATGTCAATACATACTACGACCTCATTCCTAGAACATATGAAAAGATTCTTAAATTGTTCGAGCTCATTCTTAGAATATGACAATCCATTTATTAATTGTACGACCTTATTCATAGAATGTATGAAAAGATTCTTAAATTGTAGGAACTCATTCTTGGAATATGTCAGTCCATTCATAAATTATACGACTCATTCTTAGAATGTATGCATCCATTCATTTATTATACGAACTCGTTCTTAGATTGTATGAATCCATTCATAAATTTTACGAACTCATTCTTGGAATGTATGAATCCATTCATAAATTATACGAACTCGTTCCTAGAATGTATGAATCCATTCTTAAATTTTACGAACTGATTCCTAGATTGTGTGAATCCATTCTAAATTTTACGAACTCATTCTTAGAATGTATGGATCCATTCTTGAATTTTAAAAATCATGAAATTCAGTTGGAATGTTTATTTTAATTGACATACTTATTTATTTTACAAAGGTAGTAACGTATTTTCATTAAAAAAAAATAATTAAAGTTAAACATTCAGTTCGATTTGTAAAGCCGAAGTGAGTGGTCGCCTTGTAGCGCGGCCATATTAATAAACAGAATTCGTTTGGCCGTGCTAGTAAAATTGGATCCAAGGACGGCGTGTCCACTTCCTCTTTACAAATCGGAGTAGTTGAGAGATGCAAAGCTTCCTTAAGCTAGCCTTAGGGATAGATTTTGCACTCCCAACAGAAAAAGTAAAAAAATAAGTGACGAACAAAAAAAATATAACAGAACCAAAATACAACAACAACAACGAAGGGTGCCCACGCCTTCCTGGCAACTCGGAGGACCTAGGATATGCATGCGTCCCTAAGCTGGTCTTAGGGATAGTTTTTGCACTCCCAACGCACATAACCAACATTAAAAACTTAAAAATCAATTCATGAACGCAAAACACAACTCAACCAAAAATAACGGAACGCAGAAGAAGCTGAACAACATCCGGTACAATGAGCATCGCCTCAATACATACAACACAGCGGAGCCAAAGCACACATTGTGCGGAATAACAACACAATTTTAAAATGCACAAAACCAAGAAAAATCAAAATTTAGCATCGCCTTAACACATCAGTGCATACCTAAAAACAACTTTATATAATTTTACTTTTGACGACTTAGCCGATAGCCCTAGCAGTTAGTGCTAATACGCTTTAAATTTATAATTACTATTATAAGTTTAATCGAACAAATAAATAAATAAATAAAGTTAAACATTCACTAGCAAAAGTAGTTTGTATGTATAAAATAAAAGGAGGGCTGAAATAAGTAGTACATATGTAATTAAAGATATAATATAATGTTTCTGCTTCAGCTAAAGTTGGTGTTGTTGCATAATGTCGCTCTGGTACGGCTGCAGGTTATAATGATGCTGCTTCAGTTGAGGTTGAAGTCTTTTTGTTTATTTCCAGATGTCTTCTTATGTGGGTTCTTTTTAGGTGAAACGTTAATTTCTCGGGACTTAACAATTCTTTATCACACACAAACTTCATAATAGCGAACTTTTTTCTTTTTCTTTTTTTTAATATACATAATTACTATATGTTTAATTTTTAACACACGATCTTTTCAATAAATTGTATTAATAAAAAAAAAATTCAAACAGTGGCAGCTGTCTGCTCTAGTTAAGAATGTGTTGGTTCAATCGATGACGCTTTCCTAAAATATAAGAAATAGTTCTTAAAATCTACGAAACAAGTTCTAAATAATAAGAAAAAGTTCTAATAATCACAGTAAAAAATTTGTACGTACGTAATTTCTTAAAATTTAAGAACAAATTCGTAATATTTAAGAACAAATTCAGCTAAAAAATTAATGAATTTTAGTTCTTATATTTTAACAACGAAGTTCTGACGTTAAAAAAATTTACACGTATTTTTTTCATATGTAATAAGAAACTTTTCTTAAATTATATGAAATTTTTCTTAGATTCTAAGCAAAAATCAGCGTGAACTTTTATGAAACTTTGTTCGTACAAAACATGTACGTTTTTGGTTCAGTGTAGAAAAAAATTCCCAACCGTTTCCGATCATTATTTAAAGTTTGCTGGTTAGAAGGTTATCGCATGTTCTGGATTTCACTCGCATCAGCTTGCCATATCCGGCAGATTTACACAGGCTCACCACAAAATTCAACTCGATAGCGAAATATAGAGCTTGCACGATTGCTTTAATTTTCCGTGCACTGAACCAAAAAAGTACATATTTTCTACGAAAAAGTACATATATTTTACGAATTTTGTTCATTAAAAGCTCTCCAAAGAACGTTTTCGTAGGAATTAAGAACAGAAATTCGTAAATATTCATGCAAACAAAATTTTAATAATAATACTTAAAATCCAAGAACCCATTCTTAGAATGTACGAACTCATTCTTAGAATAGAAATGTCAATTTTTCTTAAATTATAATACCTCATTCTTAGAATGTATGAACAGACCCATAAATTGTACGAACCCATTCTTAGAATGTATGAATCCGTTCTTAAATTTTAGGAACTCATTCTTAGAATTTACGTACCCATTCCTAAAAAATCATAAAATGAAAAATTATTGAAATGAAATTTTATTATATTTTTTTATTTATTTACAAAGTAGGTACTTAAAATTAATAACTATTATAATGTATTAAATGGCGGTCGCCGTGGTGTAGCGGTTAAGTGTTCGGCCTTCTACACCAAGTCGAGACGGTTCGATGCCCGGCAAAAGTAACATCAAAAATGATTTAGAAGAACAATTTTTCTAAACGGGGTCGCCCCTCGGCAGTAGTTTGGCAAACTCTCCGGGTGTATTTCTGCCATGAGAAGCTTCTCAGCAAAAAATTCATTTGCTTTGCAAGCGCCGTTCGGAGTCGACAAAAAACTGTAGGTTCCGCCAACTTGTAGGAAAAACTCAAAAGCAACACACCACAAGTTGGAAAGAGAAGCTCGGCTAAAAATCTCGTTAGAGGTTATGATAACCTGTTTTAATGTATATATTTTTATGATTATTGACATGTAAGGTAATTTTAGCTTAAGCGCGCTCTCCTCGGATTTGACGAGCTAATTGAATATCTTTCGGCATAATTGTAACACGTTTTGCATGGATAGCGCACAAGGTGGCATTGCCGAAAAGTCCCACTAAATATGTCCCAGATGCAAAGCACCAATAGCTGCAGATTGGAACCGTAAATCAGTTTAGAAATCTTGAGCTATTTCACGTACTAAACGGTGGAGAGCAGTTTGCGGATGAGAAATTCAGTTGACTTCTGCTAATGGCGAATTTCACGAATCTTCACAGTTGCAGTTTACTTGGTACGACCGATTGTAAACTCTGTTTTTCAATCATTTAGTTTTTATTTTTTTTTGTGATATTTCTCAATTTATTTATGTACAATTTTATTTTTCACGCGAGTTATGAGTACAAAAGAATCTCGTTTGCTGTCGCTGAAACGCGTGCTTTATTGATTATCTAAAGACTGAATTCTGTACATTTATCTTAGAGCTATTTATACTATTTCTATTAGTGACCTTAGACGGTGTTTGTATTTGTCTGCCTGTTAATTATGTAGTTATTTGGAATTTGTTAATGTGTCTAGTCTATTGTTATCTTATGGCTAGTGTTAGTTATGAAACGAACAAAGAATATGTTTCTTTGTTTGTTCACTTGAAGGACAAAGGGTATGTTATCCCTTAAAGATACTTAAACTGAAAACATTTAGCAGGCATGCTATAGTATGTGTATACAGCGTCGCTAACTTGTGTGGTATATATGTATGTACGTGTGTACAGCGTCGCTAACTCTCCTCCCTCTTAAAACGGAGCGTCCTCGCTACGCTGCTGCTGTTGCTGTTGAAGACGCTTCATTTCGATTTCGTACAACTGATCAATTTGCCTTTGTCTGTTAAGCACTTTTCTATTTTCGTGGTATCGGCAGAGATTTACAATACCATAAACGATGACTACTAAGGTAAGAAATCCCATTATGATCAAGAACGTGAACTGTACTGGGTTTTCTTCAATAGGTATCAAAAATGTTGAGAGTTTTTGGATATTACTGAATTTGTAGATTGAATTTGAGGAAAGGATACGGAGTACTTCGAATTTTTCGTTGTGTTTATTGTGTATGATTTCTCTGAGTTGTTTTTGATGATTGTAGTACGTGATATTATCGATGTTTGTGGATTCATTAAAATGTATCAGTTTAGGGCCTGATATAGGTATGTTGTTCTAAGTATGCAGGTAATCTGTCAAAATATATCCATTCTCTAGGATGCGGAGTGGAGCATTATTTTCATGGATTGTTTCGCATTGGGCTGACTTATCTTCTAATATTTTCATCGTACAATTATCAGAGGGTTCTAACTTACAAATAAAGTTACTCATATAATTTTTGCATTTAGATATTCTTTGATAATTGTTACATTTTGCGATCTTAGGGTCTAAATTAATTTTACCATGCTTATGTGCTAGAGGGTATACATTAAATAGGCTACATTTAGTTTCGAGGATAGGATATTTGTATATTGTTATAATTGCTTCTTGCAGGTAACAGATATGAATGTCTGCATATTCTAATATATTAATTAATGGAAGATCCAACTTTTCATGCTTTATTAAATCATATACATCTTTTAAGTTTAGTGTGCCAGAGTAAAAATTATTAGTTTTAGCAAAATTTATAGTATTAGTTATTGATTGGAGTTCATTATAAATTTCCGATATAACAATGTTTTCGGTAATTGCCTTGGGATCAAGGGTTTCGAGTATTCTTTCGAACTGTGAATTAATTGTTCTTTGCTTATTATTATTTTCTATTAGCATATTAAGTGAAGCTTTGATTTCTACCAAATCATCGTGGTCTGGTGTGCCAGTGATGAATTTTAACATGGAGCCAAGAAAATTAAGTGATCTTTTGGGTCTATAAATATTTGGAATGAGTTGACTTTTCAGAGATTCTATTTTGTTCACTAATATTTGAGTTTCAGGTTGGTTTTCTAGATTGTATGATGATTTCATTATACTTTCGTACGGCGCGATTATTTTTGAAAGGTTTGATATGTGATACAAGAAAGCTGTGTCCTGATATATATAAACAGGATCTGTTTCTACAAGTACATATTTCCTATTGGTTAAATCAATTATGCTATCGCAAAGTACGATAGAGAAAAGTGAAATAAATACTATTCCGTGCATGCTTTTACCCTGATATTATCCTTATGTATAATTACTCTTTTAGTGGTCGTTATCGTTTTCCCGTTATCTTCCTTAACTATGTGTTTTGCGTATTTTTTTACGTTTTTATTCCTTCTGTGCGTCTTGGAGTATATAACGTCTCCCTCTTTGTAGGTTAGTTGTTTGCGATTGCGGTTATGGGATCGCAAAACTCTTTCTTGGTTTTGTTGGAGACGTTCCTTGATGTTAGGATACCCCCTTTGATTGAAGAACACGTCCTCGGGTTTCTCGTTTGTTACCGAATGGATTGTCTTGTTGTATTGTCGGACTGCTTCGAATATCTGTTCATCAGGTGCCGAACTGTGTTGATGTGCTAAAACTTTCGCGAGTTCAATAATCGTGCTATGCGTCCGTTCAACTTGACCGTTTGTTGTCGAATGGTAGGCTGGAGTTTTTGTATGCGTTATTTGTAGTCGCTTGTATATTTGTTGTGCACATATGCCAGTAAATGTAGACTCGTTATCAGTCATTACATACTTTGCGTTTGGGTATATTTGCGATAGTATCTCGTCAATGTATTTGTATGTGTCCTTTTTTGAGGGTATTTGTCTCAAATGGCAGAATTTTGAGTATTTGTCAGTTGAACTAATGTACATATTATTGCTCATAAAAAATAAGTCTAAGTGTATATATTCGCCTACCTGTTTCGGTATTGGTGCTGAACCTATTGGTTGTTTATTTGGCCGGCGTTCGTATTTGTTGGAAAGACATATTTCACAGTCTTGTACTTCTTTCTTACAAGCGTCACGTATGTTTGGCCAGTAGTACACTGAGAGAAATGCATTGAATGTTGTGACAATATCACTATTGATAGCGCCGAGTTTGATGCAACATTCATGCAGAATGTGCGAGTTATCAAATATTATTTGCTCCCAATAAAAAGTAAAATGACATGTCAACCATTTCGATATGATGTACTATTTTTTATATTTATGGATAGAATACTAATATATTTGAACGGAATGTCAATATCTATGGTCGTGATATGAATTTCTATTGTCGGTATATCCATATCCATATTTACTGCATAGTAATAATGGTAGAGACAGCGTATAAATATATATGGACGAAATGTAAATTTTTCTGGGACGCATAATCATAATAGTTCAACAATTTTTACTATGGATTTTCTAACAATATTACAACTTGTTGGAGCGGTTTTTTTAATTTCAAAATTTTTTGAATTTCTTATGATTGAACATTTTTCTAAAAATTGTATAATATGCCGTAGCCGAATGGTAGAATACTGGGCTAACGTGCCAGAGGAGCATGGTTCGAGTCTCACTGAAACCAGATGTCAAATTATTAAAAATTTTGTTTTTTTAAACTATTTAGAATTTATCAATAGTTTATATGGATACCATTTCAATAGTGATTTATCAAAAAAGTATTGATGAAACATCCATATTCATTGATGGGACAGAAAAATCAATTTTTATTTAATGTGATATCAATAATTATGGATGTTCGATCCATAGATTTCCCTCCGTGTATCTAAGCGAAATTTCCTGAGCATTATTTTTGTAGTTTCTATGAGCACGTCTGTGTGTGTTTTGTATGATTTGCTGTTGTTGCTCGTTATCGGTGACATCGTCCGTAATTTTTTGTGCTAAAACAATTGATACAGTCGGAAATTTGTTGATAATGTCGTTTTCGACGTAAAATAGTATTTGTTCGTCTATATGAAGTGCGTTAGTGACCTTTGGCCGAATTATATTTTTTAGTCTGTCTAGCAATTCGGGTTTGGTGTTGAAAAAAAGCGTATGTCTGCAATTAGAAAATATATTTTGTGAGGATGTTTCGACGAGGTTTTCATCTGATTTTTTTATAATAATTTGATTCCTAAAGAAGTTTAATGGCTGCTTTACTCGTTTGAGTTTTTGCGTTGGGGAGCTTTGAGCCGAATGTTGGGAGTCATCAGAATTCGTTGTGTTATTTATTTGCTGGCGAGAAAGTGCATCAGCGACAACATTCTGATGTCCCGGTTTGTAAACAAGCTTTGCACCGTATTCTTCAATGAAATTTTTCCATCTTTTTAGTTTTGTATTGGGGTTTTTTTCTGATATGGAGAAGATTAAGGATTGGTGGTCAGTATAAATGGTTAAATCTGCTATACCATATAAGTAATTCCGCAGTTTTTGTAGTGACCATACAATTGCTAGTAACTCTTTCTCATTCGTGGAGTAATTTTGTTCTGTTTCGCTGAGTGTTCGTGAAATAAATGATATGGGTTTTTGGTTTTGAGATAATACGGCTCCTATAGCGTAATTGCTAGCATCTGTGGTTAATTCGAAGGGTTTGGTAAAATTTGGTTGGAAGAGTTCAACCTGGGCTTGTAGTTCTTCTTTTATTCTGTTCAATGCTTCTAGTGCACGTTCGTCTAAGCTGATTTTTATTTTTGCACTTTGATTCTTGGATATGCCGCCGTTCTCTCCTCTGAGGAACGTGGTAAGTGGCTTGACTATGGCTGCGAAGTTCTGTATAAATTTTCGATAATAACTCGCAAGGCCTAGGAAGGATCTGAGTTCCTTAAGCGTTGTGGGAATAGGGAAATCTTTAATGGTTTGTATTTTTGAAGGATCAACTGTGATCCTGTTATATTTAATTATATGCCCTAAATATTCTACTGAGTCCTGGAAGAAGTGAGATTTCTCGTTGGAGATCTTCATGTTGGCCTGGTGAAGTGCGTTTATGATTATGCGGATGTGTTCGATATGTTCTTCGTGAGAGGAAGAGTAGATGAGAACGTCGTCTATATATACGTATGCGAACTTGCCGATATAGGGTCTCAAAATATCATCTACGCATCTTTGAAAAATTGATGGAGCATTTTTCAAGCCGAACGGCATACGTAGGAATTCGTATTTAGCTCCATTTACACTAAAGGCGGTTTTTTCCCTGTCGGATTCTTTAATAAGGATCTGATGGAAGCCAGACTCTAAATCTAAAGTTGTAAATACCTTTGCATTACCTAAATTCTGTATGGTCATAGCCACATCAGGTATTGGGTATCTATCTGTGATAGTTTGAGCGTTTAGCTTCTGAAAGTCTACAACCATTCTGCGCTTGGGTTTCCCTTCTTCATCGGTACCTTTTTTAGCGACTGTCCAAATGGGTGAGTTGTATGGACTTTTACTGGGCTGAATTATGTTATTTTCTAAGAGTTGATTAATTTCTTTATTAATAAAGTCGTTATCTGACAT
Source organism: Campiglossa producta (assembly GCA_964058755.1). Taxonomy (NCBI): domain Eukaryota; kingdom Metazoa; phylum Arthropoda; class Insecta; order Diptera; family Tephritidae; genus Campiglossa; species Campiglossa producta. Next base: position 97,033,308 of record CAXKVI010000002.1, on the reverse strand, counting down.
AGGGTACGGATATTGCTTGGTCCAAATAGGATCTTCGGATTTCGTCCTAATGGTAGCTTGTATCGCTGTAGTATAGGGGAGCACTTCATTTGTACTTTCATTTTTTTACATAATTTCTTCGATTTCTGCTTTATGCTTTTCACTATTTACCGTATAATTTATTTTTTGCGCAGATTCACTTTCTTTCTTGGCCCTATATTTATTACTGAGCTTGTACTCGAAAAGATTGATCTCTGCTTTAATTTTCCTAAGTCCCTGTTCACCCAGAAGCATATCAAATTCTTCTAATGCATCCGTTTCAAAAAATGTGAGATTATGCTCTAATAATGTAATAATTTTTTTTGATTTGGTTATTGAGTAACCATGGAGGGTTTTCACTTTTACTGGCTTAATTTTAATTGGCTTACCTATATTGCATCTTGTGCTAATATAATTGTTCGTTGCTCCGGTATCAATAAGAATGTTGATAAGTTTACCTGTATCCCTGCAGTGGCGTTGCAGACACGGTAAATCGTTCATACGCCTAAAAAAACGCTGCCTGTTTCGTATTCCTCATTTTCATATTCTGCCGCAAGCGATGTTAATTCTTCGTCGCGTGTTTGGTTGACACGTTGTACTTTCTGTGGCACATTTCTGGATGAAGGATTTCTTTCCCTTTTCTGTGGATCCCCGCGAAATGGGTTGTTTGGAGGTAGTCCTTGTATTTGGCGGTCATAACTTTTTTGTTGTGGTGCGGAATGATACCTGTTGTAATTTGCGGATCTCATGTATTGCTGTGATGAATCTACATCCATTGGTTCGTATTGTTGGCTAGGTGCGGTTTGATTGTATTGCACCTGCACGTTAGGTTTGTACCTTTGTGGTTCGTTGCGATATCTTTCACTTGAGTTTTGGTACTGCGATGTAGTATACTGTTTGTATTGTGGGCCATCGAATTTTAGGTTCACATTGTCGTGATAAATCGTGCTTGCGATGGCGTAAGCTGTTTCCAGGTCCTTTGGATTGTGGGTATAGAGGGTGCCCTTGGTATATTTGCTGTTCAGACCGTGAATGAATGTCCGTACAGCCTCTTGGTTTGCGTACTCTTTCATTGTTGACGGATCCCCTGGGCTATTCATTTCAATTTTGGTCAGAGCAAGATTAAGCGTTTTACTAACTTCGCTATGGAACTCCGTCAATGTCCTTTTCCCCTGTGTTATTCTTTTCATTGCTTCGAGCAGCACATACAGAGGTCTCTGGTCCGCATATGTGCAATCGAGACGGTTAATCATGGAGTAAAAATTAAACTTTGTATCGTGATTAACTAATATATCGGCCGCCTCTCCTTGAATTCTCGAATGCACAATCGAGAGTGCCGTGTAATATGCGGGTGTTGTAGCGTAATTTTTTATATTCTCCATGTGAGTCCAGGCACGTTTCCTCCATGACCTATAGTGGTTTATGTCGCCTGTGAACACTGGAAGTGCCTTGAATATTTCTAGGTTAATCTGTGATGCATCAGTGATATTTGGAACACAGTCCGGATATTGGTTGGTGGTTGTGACGTTGGGTGTTTGCAGAGTTGCGATGGAACTCACCATCTGTTGTTGTTGGATGAGTACAGAATCGAGTTGTGCTCTCATAGTGGCGATCTCCTGTGCGTTCATTTCTGTGTCCGATGACAAACGTGTTAAATCGAAGGAGTTTTGTCGCTTTTTTTTGTGAAACCAGTTTAATATTATTCCGATTTTTTCAGGAATTTTGTTGCCGAATTTTAAGCACTTTTTCAAAAATCTAGTGCTGGAAGTCTTTATTCCCGTGAATTCAGTTTTCTCTTTACATTAATTTTTTAAACACTTTTTCCAAATGCTAGTGTTGGAAATCTTATTTCCCGTGGAATTTGCTTTTTCTATAATTTTCGCATTTAATTATAGAAGTGGCTTTAAAACGGTTGAGCCCCCAGTTATGAGTACAAAAGAATCTCGTTTGCTGTCGCTGAAACGCGTGCTTTATTGATTATCTAAAGACTGAATTCTGTACATTTATCTTAGAGCTATTTATACTATTTCTATTAGTGACCTTAGACGGTGTTTGTATTTGTCTGCCTGTTAATTATGTAGTTATTTGGAATTTGTTAATGTGTCTAGTCTATTGTTATCTTATGGCTAGTGTTAGTTATGAAACGAACAAAGAATATGTTTCTTTGTTTGTTCACTTGAAGGACAAAGGGTATGTTATCCCTTAAAGATACTTAAACTGAAAACATTTAGCAGGCATGCTATAGTATGTGTATACAGCGTCGCTAACTTGTGTGGTATATATGTATGTACGTGTGTACAGCGTCGCTAACTCGCGCGTCTAGCTTTGTCAACGTTTGAATAAACAATATACGAACTGTTCTTACATTAATTGAAAAAGTTCTTAAATTGTAAGAAAAATATTCTTAGATTGTATGAACCCTTTCATACGCAAAGAAAACACATAAAAAGTTCGTGAAATCGAAGAAACTAGTTCTAAATAATAAGAAAAAGTTCTTATAATCATAGTGGAAAAATTGTACGTACGTAATTTCTTAAAATTTAATTTAAGAACAAATTCGTAGCATTTAAGAACAAATTCAGCTAAAAAAATGTATGAATTTTAGTTCTTATATTTTAAGAACGAAGTTCTGACTTTAATAAAATTTAACGTATTTTTTCATATATAATAAGGAACTTTTCTTAGATTCTAAGAAAAAATCAGTGTGAACTTCTATGAAACTTTGTTCGTAGAAAACATGGTTCAGGTTTTGGTTCAGTGCACGAAACACAAAATTATAAAATTTTTTAACATAAAATACCTTTCGCAAATCAATTCAAAGCTACCCTAATACACCTAGAAACATGGAAAAACGTGTTAAGAGTAAACTTTACTTAATTTTTCCTACGTTATCCAAAAAAAATGTACACTTGTTTTCAATCAAGCTTAAGTTTTCCACCATTAAATAGCTCACAGCAAAAAAAAATACGAAAAACTTTAACATTATTGTGGCAAAATATCTGACTTTGATGACTTGTCAGAAACTAATGGTTGCCAGATGTATTGCATAAAAGTTGTTTTTAAGGGCAATAGTATATATGTAGCTGGTTCCTTGGAAACTGATATATTTCACATCGACTTTTTGTGAAATGTCAATGTTACGATAAACACTTGCCTATAGATCCAACAACACTTTGTCCTCAGTATTTACAAATGCGAAAAGCCCAATTGATGGTCACCAACAAAGTAATGTGGTGTACCAAATAAAATGCGGGGCAATGAGAACGAGGGATGCGATCAGGTATATATCGGGACTACTAAAAGATATCTAAGTACCAAGGCCAGCAGAACACCAAGCCGATGCTAAAAAACATAAAAATAACACAGCACTATCACAACACACAACAATAAGTGAACATACAGCTGACTTCGCTAACGCGGTTATATTAGACAAAGAAAGAAGAACAAAAACACGGTATAATTTGGAAAGTTTACGAATACTGCAGAAAAGGGACAAAACAATGAATAAGAAGGAAGACGTTGACGACAGCGCTGCAGCTTATGTTTTGTGTTTGTAATATTTTAACAAATTTTGTTTGTATATATGTATTAATTACTTAGTATTGACAATGCTACCACAGAAGATGGTACTCAACATTTCGCGCGCAATATTTGTTAATTTTGTATGCAATCATATGTTAGTTTAATGTATAATTGTTTATAACTGAAATAAGGTTCGTACACAGTGAATAATTATTGTATAAAATTTATGTAAAATTTAAAAGTTAAAAATTTTGAGTGTAACAATTGTGATATTTATTGATTTTAATTTTATATTTGTTGTTGTCGTAGGATAAAATAAATGCTCCCCTGAAGATGCTAATAACAATTAGCGAAACGTTGGGATGGAAAGTGAAATAAACATGTTTTATTTGCACTAAATAAAGAATAGATCGGATAAGCCTAAAAAACTTAATAAATTTACTAGTAATTTTGAACCGATCGGGTATTAAACAATAAAATGTTACGATAAATGACTTTTGAAAGTGTATACAGTGTAAATGGGGTATAAGAAATAGCCCCTGATTCGCATTGCGCAACAACGTAACCTATTAACGCCCACTGTACCCATACGAGTACACTTCTTCAAATATCGAAAAAAAAAGGCATTTTAAATATGGAAAACATATAGTTTTGCTATAAGTATGACATAAACTGCTTTGAATGCAAGTAAATTATTCAGTTTCATATTTAGAGTGCCCATTAACCCCTTATGAGAACTCCTATTTGCTGAAAATTTAAAGAATCATTTTTTTTATTTATTCGTGTTTAATGAAATATTTATCCAAAAATGTATTAATTAATGGTATCAAAATTAATGGGATGAATAGTTTTGCCGTTTAAGTGAAATTTTGCAGAATTTTGATAAAATTTAAATTCAGACTTAATATTTTGCGATATATTATATGAACAATATCCTCAAAGTCATTTTATTCATGTACTAGCAACCCGCTCCGGCTTCGCACGGAAATATATTCGTCCGAAATTGAATTATGCGAGAGATTCGTACATACGTACTTACATACATACGTATCGAGTTCTTTCACCATACGATCTAAATCAACATGAATGAGGTGGGGTGAGATTCCCGCTTAATCGGTTGACAGCGAACAAACACACAAACAGCGTTCTTTCACCATACGATCTCACCACACGTCATTCATAACGCTGTTTGTGTGTTTATTCGCTGCCAAGTTCTAATGGCTCATTCGTTTAACAGCGAACAAACAACCAAACAGCTTTTTTGGAAAAAAACAGATGATGCAGCTTAAAAAGCCCTAGTCACACATCGCAAGCGACAGATGTCGCTGCTGTGTGATCTAAAGGCAAAGAGATATGTATTCATACATATACAACAAAAAAATAACATCAAAAACATACACGTATTAACGAACATAAAAATAACACACGAAATCCCACGAAATCAAACAAGCAGTGTTGGTGTAACTAGTATGACACGCTGCGGTTAGAAATTCCTAATTTCTCCTCGGTTCAATGACCACTATAAAGGGAAAAATGAAAAATTTCTAACAACAAATACAAAGCCGTACGTCTAGTTCCTTAAGCAAGAACGAAATTGCAATCACGGTAGCTGGTATTGTTTGTTTGTGAGTTGTTGCTCAGTTTGTTCGTTAATAACAAAAAATAGAATAATTTAAGAAAATAAATTATTCGATCGGTCAAATAGTCCATGAAAAATTTTCTACTGTACAATAACATGACCATAACATCAAAGCTTTCATATTCTAGCCAAGGACCCGTGGCGCTGCAAAAAACATCGTAACAGATGATGCAGCTTAAAAAGCCCTAGTCACACATCGCAAGCGACAGATGTCGCTGCTGTGTGATCTAAAGGCAAAGAGATATGTATTCATACATATACAACAAAAAAATAACACCAAAAACATACACGTATTAACGAACATAGTAGCAATTATCCCACGAAATCAAACAAGCAGTGTTGGTGTAACTAGTATGACACGCTGCGGTTAGAAATTCCTAATTTCTCCTCGGTTCAATGACCACTATAAAGGGAAAAATGAAAAATTTCTAACAACAAATACAAAGCCGTACGTCTAGTTCCTTAAGCAAGAACGAAATTGCAATCACGGTAGCTGGTATTGTTTGTTTGTGAGTTGTTGCTCAGTTTGTTCGTTAATAACAAAAAATAGAATAATTTAAGAAAATAAATTATTCGATCGGTCAAATAGTCCATGAAAAATTTTCTACTGTACAATAACATGACCATAACATCAAAGCTTTCATATTCTAGCCAAGGACCCGTGGCGCTGCAAAAAACATCGTAACAGATGATGCAGCTTAAAAAGCCCTAGTCACACATCGCAAGCGACAGATGTCGCTGCTGTGTGATCTAAAGGCAAAGAGATATGTATTCATACATATACAACAAAAAAATAACATCAAAAACATACACGTATTAACGAACATAGTAGCAATTATCCCACGAAATCAAACAAGCAGTGTTGGTGTAGTATGACACGCTGCGGTTAGAAATTCCTAATTTCTCCTCGGTTCAATGACCACTATAAAGGGAAAAATGAAAAATTTCTAACAACAAATACAAAGCCGTACGTCTAGTTCCTTAAGCAAGAACGAAATTGCAATCACGGTAGCTGGTATTGTTTGTTTGTGAGTTGTTGCTCAGTTTGTTCGTTAATAACAAAAAATAGAATAATTTAAGAAAATAAATTATTCGATCGGTCAAATAGTCCATGAAAAATTTTCTACTGTACAATAACATGACCATAACATCAAAGCTTTCAAAAAATGTATGGTTTTTTACCACATTTTGTCCGATTGCCACGCCCCCTTTATATATTTCTTCACGTTATAATGACATAAACCTTCCTCTTCAACCAATCTATTTATAAAAAAAACCGCATAAAAATCCGTTGTTTAGTTTTCAAGATTTAAGCATTCAAGGAAAAAAACAGACAGTGAAAGTGACTTTGTTTTATAATATGTAGAGAAGAGATTAACACTAACCAACAGGTAATACAAAAATATTTAATATTAGAAGATAAGTGAATCGTTAAAAAATTGTTTTTTTCGTCGCTCTTGGATATGCCGCTTCGTCAGTTTACCGACGGGTTTTATATGAAGGTTGACCATTATTTTCTGATAACAGATCACTATTTTCACTAACACGAACTACAGTGGTGACCAACACATTTGCAACCGATTATCAAGTCATATTACATTTTGCCTAATTTTGTTTACCAATACCACTCATGTTGCAACTAATGCCATTCAAGTGATTTTTAAAGCTTTACACAAAATTCATAAAAACTCTGCAACTTAGGCCTAGATTTTGAACTTTTGACCGGGGCTCTCTAGAAAAAATCTGAGAATGCAGTTTTGTAGCTCATTAAATTTTACTCTAACAAAGTGCAAGTCTCAAGGAGCTCTGAAGGCGCGTTGATTTAAAAATTTTTTTTGTGTATTTTTTCTCCATACGAGTATAACGAAATCACAATTTTTTTTGTATGGGAAAAATGCGAAGGTGGTCTTGGTAGGGGTCTTCTCTCTAAATTGTTTTTCATAAAAAACACAAGAAATCAGGGGGGGGGGGGGGTGCAATAACCCAAACGGCAATAAACCAAATTTGTGTTATTGCTCAACTGAATGTGAAATATCACAAATTTGTGTTATTGCATCACTTTGAGAAATAAGTCGAATATAAGCCGAAAGTTTTCATAGCCGATTAAATATCTCAGTTCCGAAACATGGAAACTTTTACAAATTTTTGGACATGCTTTTCGGCTTAGATGAAGTGAAGTGTGTTGAGTACAACAAATCCATTACTGGATTAACTTTGATAACAAGAAGAAGGAAAAGCGCACGCATTTATAAATCGTGACAAATTTATTAACGACCGTCTACAACAATTAAGAAATAAAAAAATTAGCATAAAGGAAATTCTGCTTAAAAGATTCACACCTCTGATAGCGATGATTCGGGTGATGAAGAAATATCTGAAACTGTACCTGTAGACGAACCTCAACAAAATTATATCCTTTGTATTATATGCTGCGAACAAGAACGGCAACTTTTGTTTGCTCCATACAAACATATTAAAGTTTGCAATGACTGTTATCAGCAAATGAAAAAGAATGCTGAGAAGGGAAATACAGAAATAATTTGTCCGATTTGCCGAGCAGCTGTTAATGATGCCTTCTCTATATTTTACTAAACTTTACAGAACTATGCTTATTTCGTGAATATTGTTGTGTTTATACATTTTTTCAAATTTTTTTTAATCAAATTTATATTAAATATACATAGATTATCACAAAGTTAACAAAAAATGTTAAGTATTGCGTTTGAAGTTAAAAGGGACACAAGATGTTAAATAAAAATGCTGGGGGGGAGGGGGGGGGGGGGGGGCGCACCCTTTCTATATAAATACTATATTTGAGCAATAATCGATTATATTAATAGGCTAACAAATTTTACATATAAATATTTGCCAAGCTTAAACCCATACTAAATATGCATAAATATTTATGAAATACATATGGATTTGGTGGCATACCTCTAAGGCAGTGCACAATTATCTAATATATAACCAATTCTGCTTCATTTATCTGTAACTAGCTGACCCGGCAGACGTTGTCCTGCCACAAATTTATTTCCCTCTCTGTTTCTCTAACCCGATCCCTATATCTATTTTAAACCATATCCCTATCTCCTTCATATAGGAGAAACCACGCCCCCTTTTTCCTTATCCCCAGTTTTTTTGGAGGTGTCCGGGATTGATCTTATATAACTCCTCACAAAATTTCAGTGGTCTAACCTAAATACTTCTAGAGATATGGACTATGAAGTATTTTATTCGTATGGGAGGTGCCAAGCCCCCTTTATCGTTAACTCGAGTTTTTTGGGAGGTATTAGGGATCGATCACATATAAACCCTCACCAAATTTCAGTGGTCTAACATATATACTTGCAGAGATATGGGCTATGAAATGTTTCCTTCATATAGGAAAAACCACGCCCCCTTTTTCCTTATCCCCAGTTTTTTTGGAGGTGTCCGGGATTGATCTTATATAACTCCTCACAAAATTTCAGTGGTCTAACCTAAATACTTCTAGAGATATGGACTATGAAGTATTATATTCGTATGGGAGGTGCCACGCCCCCTTTATCGTTAACTCGAGTTTTTTGGGAGGTATTAGGGATCGATCACATATAAACCCTCACCAAATTTCAGTGGTCTAACATAAATACTTGCAGAGATATGGGCTATGAAATGTTTCCTTCGTATGGGAGGTGCCACGCCCCCTTTTTCTTTATCTCCAGTTTTTTTTGGAGGTGGTAGGGATCGACCTCATATAACCCCTTACCAAATTTCAGTGGTCTAACATGAATACTTCCAGAGATATCGACTATGAAATATTTCATTTGTATGGGAGGTGCCACGCCCCCGTTTTCGTTATCCCCAGCTTTTTTGGAGGTGGTAGGGGTTGATCTCATATAATCCCTTACCAAATTTCAGTGGTCTAACATGAATACTTCCAGAGATATCGACTATGAAGTATTTCATTCGTATGGGAGGTGCCACGCCCCCTTTTTGGTTAACCCCCAGTTTTATGGGTGAGAATGGTGTTGTTATCCAATAGGTCTGTACCGATTTTCAGGTCCCTACCTTGAACCCTTTCACAGATATTCTGCTTAAAAAATTTAGTTTGTATGGGAGGTACCACGCCCCCTTATTGGATAACCCCCGGTTTTATACACATAGACCAGAAAGTCTGCGTTCAACAAAGTGTAAGTTGTATCAAATGATAAAACAAAACATAAATATATAATTGAAATCATTTTATTTTCATAACTTCTTTTCTTAAATTGTAAGGTTCAAGTTACAGAAAAATAAAATTAAATTCCTCCTTTAATTTTTTAAATAACGGGATTCGAAAGTTAAAGCAAGCAAAAGTTATAACCAAAAAGTCTGCGTTCAAGCGTATAAAAAACTCAAAAGTATGGAAAATAATTACTTAAAACAAAAACTAATATTTAGTTGGATAGCCTCGTTGTTTTAAGACCTCTGCCAGTCTATTTGGCATCGATAATACCAACTTCTCGGTTTCTTCAGTCGTAATCTTATCCCATTCCGTCCGCAAAACGTTTCGCAAGGCCTCTTTACTTGTTATCACATGCTGACGTATTTTTTTCTCTAGCAAATCCCAAAGGTGCTCTATTGGGTTGAGATCGGGTGATTGCGGGGGCGTTTTAAGCTGTCTTGGAGCATTATACAATAGCCAAAGACGCACGACCTCCGCAGTGTGTTTGGGGTCGTTATCCTGCTGGAACCGAAACGTTGTGGATAAGCCAAGATTCTCTGCACTTTGCTTCAAATTTTGCTTCAAGATATTGAGATAACCCCATCTATCCATTGTCGATTCAATAAAACTCAGGTTGCCCACACCAGCAGCTGCCATGCAACCCCAAACCATAACACCACCACCACCATGCTTCACTGTGCCAACCAAGTTTTGCTTTTCAAGCGCTGTTCCAGATTTGCGCCACACGATTTGACGGCCTTTTATTCCGAAAATGCAAAATTTACTTTCGTCTGAAAATATTACTTGTTTCCAGAACTCCGGAGGCTTGTTTATGTAGGTGTTGGCAAACTCAATTCGTTTTTGGCGATTCACAAGTGAAATAAATGGCTTTTTACGAGCAACTCTACCATGATAACCAGCTCTATGTAAAATTTGTCTGGCACTTTCGGCACAAATGCGTTTGTTAAAGCTTTCCTGCACGTTTTCAATGATTTTTGTAGACGTAATTCGAGGATTTGTCTTTACCATGTTGATTATATGGCGCTCTTCACGGAGTGATAATTTTTTTGGGCGACCGGACCGTGGCTTAGAAGTTATAACTCCAGTTTTTTTGTAATTATTTATGACGCGCTGGACAGAAGAATATGTTCTTCCAACTGTTTGGCCAATTTTTCGAAAGGTTTTTCCTTCTTTCCATAATTTAATAATTATTTTTCTCTCTCCAACGTTGATTTCTTTTCCTTTAACCTCCATGCTTAAAATGTATTACAATCTTTTATCACCGACCGCGTTAAACAAAAGACTAACATAAAAATAATATAAAAAGAGCAAAAGAAAGAAGAAGCATGCTAAAAACTAACGGTATCATTAAAACAAATCAAGTGAACGCAGACTTTATGGATGCTATATTCGCTATTAGTTACATTTAAATTCCGTTATCTCAAAAATGCTTGGACGAATTTGTTTTCTTTTTTCGGCGTTTTGCAAGTAAATATATACAGAATAAATGCACGAGGGAAATTGAGTTGGAAAATGCAATAATGCTGTTTGCCAATATCACGTATAATAATTTTTAAGATGAACGCAGATTTTCTGGTCTATGTGTAGGTGAGAGTGGTGCTGTTATCCTGTAGCTCTGTACCAATTTTCATGTTCCTACCTTAAACAATTTTGAAGATATTCAAGTTGAAAAATTCAGTTTGTATGGGAGGTGCCACGCCCCCTTAATATTTTGTTCTGATTTTAAGACATGACCTGCGCGTGGTAATAACAAACAAATCCCCCAAAGGAAGTATTTCATTTGGTTCAGCCGTTTTCGAGTTTTAGCGTTACAATTATACACCATTTCATTTTTATATATATAGATTGTATGGGAGGTACCACGCCCCCTTTTTCGATAACCCCAAGTTTTATGGGTGAGAATGGTGTTGTTATCCTATAGCTCTATACCAATTTTCATGTTCCTACCTTAAACACGTTTGAAGATATTCACCTTGAAAAATTCAGTTTGTATGGGAGGTGCCACGCCCCCTTTTCCGATTACCCCTTCTTTTATGTGTAAGAAGGCTTTTGATACCATATAGGTCTATACCAATTTTCAGGTCCCTACCTTGAACCCTTTCACAGATATTCTGCTTAAAAAATTTAGTTTGTAAGGGAGGTACCACGCCCCCTTATTGGATAACCCCCGGTTTTATAGGTGAGAGTGGTGCTGTTATCCTGTAGCTCTGTACCAATTTTCATGTTCCTACCTTAAACACTTTTGAAGATATTCAACTTGAAAAATTCAGTTTGTATGGGAGGTGCCACGCCCCCTTAATATTTTGTTCTGATTTTAAGACATGACCTGCGCGTGGTAATAACAAACAAATCCCCCAAAGGAAGTATTTCATTTGGTTCAGCCGTTTTCGAGGTTTAGCGTTACAATTATACACCATTTCATTTTTATATATATAGAATAAGCGAATGAAAATTTCTCATGCCACTTGAATTGGTTATCTGACAATCAATTTGTACATAAAGCGATAGCCCAGTGGGAAGCGTCGGGGTAGTGGTCGAGCGGTTAATGGTTCAAGTACAGCTATCGGCCACATTTTTTTTTATTTTTTGTCATTGAAAATTGTTTTTATTTTTTCAATATATAAATATTTCTTATCTTGACTTTTTTTTAATTTTTAGGTTTGTTTATTGGGCTGCTCTAGCTTACGCCAGATTGAGATATTTCACAAAATTGTGTTTAACGAACACTTTTCTTGCTCTAGGTTGCTCTATCTTTTGTTTCATGAGTACGCTCAAAACAAAACTAGAGTAATCCAGATCACAAATTTCTGCTCTAGCTTTTTTTATGGAGTAAGTTAGAGAAGAGAAGCAATTGTCAGTCAGGAAAAAAAAAAAATTTGAAAACTTCAAAACAATTAGCTGGCAAGAAAATCAATGTTTTTGTTTACGTGAATTTGCATTAATTTTGAAGGTTTAAACAAAAAAACCAAATAAAAAGAAGCTATCCAGATTCAAGTGTTTCATGGCTTTTCTGCTCTGAGTTGCTCTAAGTTGCTCTATTTCGATTTTGACAGCTGCCCTGCTCTGCTCTGCTCTAACCTGCTCTGAACTTTTTTTTTGTCAGTAAACAAACCTTTTATGTTTGTGATCTCTATTTTCGAGAAAAAAAATTGCTGAATATTTTTAGTTGACGGAAAGCATATGCATAAATACCACCCATTATAGAAATGCGATAACCGCTTATTCAATTTGGGTTTTTTTGTCTAATTTTTGATAATATAAGATAGAAGTTGCGAAATTTTTTCAAACACAGTAGTCTATTTATCGGACTTCGGTAGATTAGTTCTATAAATTTTAGTGATTTCTACCGTTTGAGACAAAGTTGCTGATAGACTCCCTATTTAAAATATAAAAATCGACAACATATTTAATACGTACTTAAATTTTGAACTAAATCAAGTGGTTAGCGGTCGTCTTAAATTTTACTGAAGGCAACAACTGATTTCTATTCATATGTAAATATGTATTAACTTTTAAAAGTGCAGATTTGCAACCCGAGCCCCAAACAAGACTAGACCAAATTGAATAGAAAATTAATATATATTTTTTCTTTAAAAGAAATAAAAAATCCATATAAATTGTCTTAAATATTGCTAAGTTATGGTTAAAGAAAAAAGCTAGAAAATCCTCAAACTTTTTTTGACCTAACCAGAATTTGTAATTTACCCCCTCTAAAAAGATTTAAAAACACGCCTGTATAATAAATTTCTATAAAAAGAACTCATTTTCTGCAAAATGAACCTTTCAATCTTTCGCTCAACAACCCAGTGGGAAAAGTTAATGTACAGCAATGCATAAAGTAATGTATAGCTCCTATAGACTATACATGAAAACATGCATGAATTTTTCTACAGCGATGTCATAGGAAAAGTAATGTGTCGCTCGCCTACAAACTGAAGCGACATGTTTACATTACTTTTTATATTACTTTTTATAAATGAAAAGATGTATTACCTTTCAGGAATGAAAAGATGCATTACAAGGGATACATTATATCTTGCATTACCTTTCTAGAATGAAAAGATGCATTGCAAGGGACACATTAAATTGTACATAACATTTTTTGAATAGATATCTGTAATTACTTTCCTTGTGGAATAACAACGCCATTAACGCGACGTGAGGCTCTAGAGCGGTAGAAGAGAGAAGGTCCTATTTTTGAATGTTTGAATGGCGAGCTCGTCATGTCGACCAGCCCCTGGATTCCCTAACTGTGAATTTTGAAATGTACACTTTTTCCCATATATTTCAAATGGTGAAAAAGTGAACATTTCAAAACTCACTGAGTATAGGTCCAGGTGGGCGTACAACCAAGATGAGTGCACACAAAAAAATAACATAAAAAAAACCAAAACAAAAAAGGCAACGGCGTCGTAGGTTCTCCAGACGATTTCTGGAATGCCTCACAGCAGCAGAGAAAGCGATGGAGATGCGCGAAAAAGAACAGCGGCCACAGCAGAGGTTTATTATTTAATTTAAATATTTATGTTTTCGAACTACAAATAAAAATTGAGCGACACATTACTCCCTTCCTTGCTTTTGGTATGATCTTTTCTAACATCAAAATTCGTACATCTTTTCATGTATGAAAAACATTTTTTTTTTAAACTACAAATCAAAAATTGCTTTTGGTATGATCTTTTCTTATAACAAAATTCGTACATCTTTTCATGCACGAAAAACAATTTTTTTTAAAACTACAAATCAAAAATTGAGCGACACATTACTCCCTTCCTTGCCCAGTGGGAAAGTAGGCATTACCTTTTTCCATGTATAAATTTTGTTATAAGAAAAGATCACACCAAAAACAAGGAAAGGAGTAATGTGTCGCTAAATTTTTGATTTGTAGTTTTAAAAAAAAATCTTTTTCGTGCATGAAAAGATGTACGAATTTTGATATAAGAAAAGATCTTACCAAAAGCAAGGAAGGGAGTAATGTGTCGCTCTATTTTGTAGTTTGAAAATTTGCTTTTCACAGAAGCAGGCTTTGTAAAAAAAATTTAAACTTCAAAAATAAAAAATACAAAACTTTCAAACAGAAAAAATAAATACAATTTAAATTTACATATGTATTTGGAAACTGCTGTTCGTTTTTTAAATCTTCATCGCTTTCTCTGCTGCTGCTAGGCGTTTCAAAAGTCGATTGGACTGTTTGCTCCTGATACCGGTGTCTGTTTGGTTTTGATTAGTTTTTTTTATGTTATTTTTTTGTGTGCACTCATCTTGGTCGTAGCAAATGACGAGCTCGTCATTCAAACATTTAAAATAGGACCTTAACTCTTACCTCGCTGTAGAGCCTCACTGTGTCTTAATGTAATTGTTACTCCACAAGGAAATTTATAAAATATTATGCAAAATTTAATATGTCCCTTGTAAAGCATATTTTCATTCAAGAAAGGCAATGCAAGCTATAATGTATCCCTTGTAGTGCATATTTTCATTAATGAAAGGTAATGTGTTCGAAATAGCATAATTTAATGCAATGGTAATGTAATAACTTAAAATACTTCTAAAAATATTGGTAATTAATTGGTACAAAAAATATTTATCATCTGGTCACACTTTAATTTAATTTCACCACGATCCATTTCGAACTATGTGGCAACCTGAAAATCATACGATTCTAATTGTCTTCTCATTTTTTTCTTCTCTACTTCCTAACACCTTTTACAAGCAAATTTAAGTGTAGTTATTTAATTTTCAATAAAATAAAGTTTAAAGTGAAGTAAAATAGAAGACTTAATCGACTCTTCATTCGATAGCATATTTTTACGGACAACTCAGGTGAATCGAGGAGTTTGGATTTTGTTCCATCATTGGACGTTTGCTATACCTGCGCTGCTGCGAGCACCTCCACAGCAGGGTGGTTCGAATTTGCATTTTCACCGGCAAAGGTACACAGAGCGAAAGGTACCTAATAAAATAGAACAAAAATGATAAGATATCTGTATAGTTTTTCTTCAAGAAGATGTGCTTCTTATTATTGTAGAGACAGTCTTTTTAATGTTATTAAGAAGATTTTCTTTTTAATATTTTAAATGAAAAATAAAATGATATCGCCCTCACCGAGAATCGAACTTACAATTTTTGGAATGATAAACCCAGCTGTTAACCATCAGGCCATCGCTCACTTTTGATTGTCAGCGTCTAATTACTGATATGTGCATAGTTGTTAATGTTTCAAAGGGAAATCACATAAATATAATTGAGAAGATTTCTTTTTAACATTTCAAATTAGGAAAAAAAGAGAGAGAATCGAACTTACAATTTTTGGAATACTAAACCCATCTGCTTACCATCCGGCCGTCGTGTGCTAATGGTTGGCAGCGACTAAATGCAGCTTTGTACTAAATGTATAGTTTTTTTAATAAGAATTTGTTCTTAAAATCAAAGAGATTTCCCTACAGTTTTTTCTTCATTTCCACCGTTGCGACTACCCCTTTGCCCAAAAACTGATCATGAAGACAATCTTATTAATTTTATGAGGCATTTTTGGCTCTGTGTAACATCAATTTTATTAAAGTTCACTAACGCAGTGAACAAACTGGTCCTTCGAGCCGGATCTCCTGATCTGGCTCATATCATCATTCGCATAAATCTCCTTTCGCACTCTCGTCTAAAAAGTATTTCCCACCAAAATGTCCGATGCCAGGACTCTCGAATCCAAAGTTCAATTGCAACAGAATCGCTTCGAATTGCTAAAAAGCGCCTCTGATCCCATCACGAAATTATCGGCTGCAGAGCTAACAAAAATTAAAATTCAGTCGCGTCTTAATCACTTAGAAAAGACTTGGGAAAGAATTGAACGCGAACACGAGGCAATCTATACCCTAAAGTTTGAGGTTATAAAAGATCATGATTACATTGCCACAAACGCATTTTCAAACATGTACGAAACTTATGATCAGCAAAAGGTATATTTGTTAGAGAAGCTTGCTGAAGTCAACGCAGCTAATCCCCACGATGGTTCTGTTCTCGCTGACACCTCTTTAGTCCCTGCCGCCTCATCCACCAGAGCTCGATTGCCAGAGCTTGTTCTCCCCACTTTTGATGGTAATTTCCGAAATTGGAGATCTTTTAGTGATATGTACACGTCACTTGTTGGATCAAGCACTGTTCTCGATAACGTAACCAAATTGCAATATTTGAAACGAAGTCTGTCTAGAGAAGCTGAACTTCTGCTAGCCACCTTTGCTATTACCGCTGATAATTTCGTTCCAGCATGGAATAAGTTAGTTTCTCGATACGAAAACAAACGCGTTTTGATCGAGACCCAACTCGAAGCTTTATTCACTTTGAAAAAACTTACGCAACCATCCGCAAAGGGGTTACAAGGTTTGCTATCCACCATTGCCGAGGCATCGTCAGCATTAAAAGCTCTTGGTGCTCCAGTCGAAAGTTGGGATCTCATGATTGTTCATTTGTTAACTCGATGCCTTGACTCAACAACTCGTCAAGCATGGGCGCTTGACCAAGGTGCAGCTTCAACCCCAGCCGACCTTTCCACGGTCACCAAGTTTATCGAAGCTCGAGCAGCTGCACTTGAAACAATGGATCGTCATGACACCGTGAAGCCGCAAGCTACGCTCAAAGCAAAGAGTCATACTACAACATCCAAACCAACCCCTGCAACTCCATCATCGCGATGTCCTTTATGCTCTGAGAGTCATAAACTCATTCAATGCCCGACATTTGAGCGGAAATCTCTCTCCGAACGCAAGGATTTTGTGAAAATGAAACATCTCTGTTTCAACTGCCTAGGCCCTCATAACCTAAAAGATTGCTCATCAAGAGGATCGTGCCGCAAGTGCAAACAACGCCATAATACTCTGTTACACACCGCCTCTCCAAAGTCGAACAAATCTACTGTAAACCACGTGACCGCAGATGTTGAAGAAGCACAGTCTTCAGATCTGCAAAATAGCGACTCTCAGTCAACCGAAAGCGACGAGCCAGCCGTTATTAATCATGCCACCGCCGGAGCTTGCAAACGCTCCAATGTTCTATTAGCAACCGCGCTTGTAGAGATTCACGTTAATCATGTGCGTCACGTAGCACGTGCACTAATGGATCCTGGCTCAGAGCTTTCATTCGTCAGTGAGCGAATTGTCCAACTTCTTCGATTAAAACGTTCATCAGCCGCAGTTAGTCTTCTTGGCGTCGGAGCTTCTCATGTATCCACTACTCGCGGAGTGGTATCGGTCAATTTAAACTCGTTAGCTACCAAACGGTATGCGTGCACAGTCGCTGCATTCATATTACCCAAACTCACAGCTCTCTTACCATCCAGCGAAACCAAATCCAAAGATTGGGCTCATATTCAAGGGCTACAACTCGCAGACCCGACTTTTAATACTCCTGGTAAAATAGACATGATTTTAGGCGCTGATGTATATTCCGAAATTTTACAAGATGGCATACGTAAAGGTCCATTGAACACTCCTATGGCACAAGCTACAGTTTTTGGTTGGGTTCTCTCCGGATCAGTCGCATACAATCGTTCTGTTTCTTCGGCCCGCATTCACTATTGTTCTCACAACGACGAAGTCAATCAGCTCATTCGGCGTTTTTGGCACCAGGAGGAGGTCCCCACTCTTACTTCAAAACTAACTCAGGAAGAGAAGGCTTGTGAAGATCACTTTCTGCAGACACACACTCGCACCGAAAATGGGCAGTATGTTGTACGAATCCCCTTAAAAGAACCTGCGTCAGCACTTGGCGATTCACGATCTAATGCAATTCGTATTCTTTTCTCCCTAAAACGACGTCTGAATGCGAATTCTGACTACGCAAAAATGTATACCGAATTTCTAAACGACTATGAAAGCAATCTGCACATGTCCCAAGTCCCTGATGACTACGCACCAAAATCAAACATATATTACTTGCCTCACCATGGTGTTCTTCGGCCTTCCAGCACTACCACAAAACTACGAGTAGTTTTCAACGGTTCAGCGCGAACAATGAGCGGCAAGTCACTTAATGACATTGTCCACACTGGCAAAAAACTTCAAACCGACCTGGTCGATGTTCTACACTACTTCCGTCGCTATAAATACGTCGTCTCCGCTGACGTTAAACAAATGTATCGCAGAGTCTTAGTTCATCAAGACGACTGGGATTTACAAAGAATACTATGGCTAGTGAATGGAAAATTAGTTGAATATCATCTTCGCACTGTGACTTATGGTCAAGCTTGTGCACCATTTTTAGCCTTGCGAGCATTCAAGCAGCTCGTGATCGACGAAGGCCAGCGATTTCCACTTGCAGTTCCCATGCTATCAGTCGGCCGATAGGTAGATGACGAATTCGGGGGAGCTGATACAATTGAAGAATGCGTTGAATTGGTCAATCAAGTCATACAAATTTGCCAAGCTGGTCAATTCCACATGCAAAAGTGGAGCACCAATCAACCGAAAATCCTCGCACATTTGGATCCTAATCTTCTGGCTACTGAATCCAACATAAACTTTGACTCAACAAGCATCATTCGCACCCTCGTCCTAAGTTGGAACCCCGAATCCGACAGCTTTCATTTTTACAATCAATTTGATCCAGTGAAGAATATCACAAAACGTAAAGCTTTATCTCGCATCGCTCAACTGTTTGACCCTCTCGGGTTTGTTTCGCCGATAATCGTTACTGCAAAAATATTTATGCAAACTCTCTGGCTTCAAAAGCTTGACTGGGATCATCCACTACCTGAAGCTTTACAAAAAACGTGGCAAGCTTTCGAGTCGAATCTGCAAGATCTCCATCTTTTCAAGATTCCTAGACATCTGGGTCTGACAAAAACGGCCAAGGTGGAAATTCATGGGTTCTCCGACGCATCGTTGGCAGCTATGAGTGCGGTGGTGTATCTGAAAGTAATCCATGACGACAATGTTACGGTGAGTTTTGTTCAAGCAAAAACTAAACTCACTCCCACTTCCCGCGTCTCAATTCCCCGTCTAGAACTCAATGCTGCAGTATTGCTCACTCGGCTTACTTATCACGTTCTACAAACTCTCAATCTGCCATCTGCCCCTGTATGGCTTTGGACCGACTCGTCAGTCACTATCACCTGGCTCACCAACCACCCCTCAAAGTGGAAGGACTTTGTTGCGAATCGAGTGAGCTTCGTCCAGGAAAAACTTCCAATTGCTACATGGAGGTTCGTTCCCGGTAAGGAAAATCCCGCCGATTGTGCATCACGTGGCATGACACCTCATCAGTTGCAGGCTCATCAGCTCTGGTGGCAAGGCCCTCAGTGGCTTAAATTAGACAGCGCCTTTTGGCCAAAAATCAGACTTGCATATTCATCACAAGCCGAAACTGAGGCACGAAAAGTTAAGTCAAAATCCACATTACATGCAACGGTGAATGATTTCGAAACGGCATTACTCAACAACTATTCAGATTTAAACAAATTATTACGCGTAACCTCATAGTGCTTTCGATTCGCAAATCGCACTCGTCGAATTCCACTCGTTAACGATAAAAAATGGCTATCAGTCCCAGAAATGCAAGATTCGTTCCTGTTCTGGATAAAATTCTTCCAAAAGACCGCCTTCAAGGAAGAATTAAAGATGCTAGCTGGAAACAAACAACCAATTCCGAAGACTATTAACGCGATCCGCAATTTGAATCCATTTACTGACTCCGATGGCTTCCTGCGAGTTGGGGGACGCCTAGATAATTCAACTATATCGTATGATGCTAAACATCCATACATCTTACCACGAAACTCTACTCTATCAAAACTCATCATCAGGGATACCCATCACCGAACAATGCACGGAGGTACAAGTTCAACGCTAGCTTTACTCCGACAACGTTTCTGGATTCCTGGTGGTCGCGCAGCCGTACGGCAATCTATACTCCGCTGTGTCACATGCGCCCGATTTCGTGCTGAACGTCAGCAGCAGCTAATGGGTCAGCTTCCATCATCAAGAGTCACCAGCGCCAGACTGTTCCAGCACGCAGGCGTGGACTATGCAGGTCCATTCACTTTGAAAGAACGGCGCGGTCGGACGCGTACAACGTATAAAGCA
This sequence comes from Campiglossa producta, assembly GCA_964058755.1. Classification (NCBI taxonomy): domain Eukaryota; kingdom Metazoa; phylum Arthropoda; class Insecta; order Diptera; family Tephritidae; genus Campiglossa; species Campiglossa producta. The sequence goes on along the minus strand of CAXKVI010000002.1, from coordinate 97,012,853 downwards.
TACGTGGCTACTTTTATTTGCTCGGCAACATCGTACATACATCTGGAGCTAGTTACAGACTATACAGCCGAAGCTTTTATAGCTGCCGACAAACGGTTTGCTGGAATTTACTAATTTGTCTTTATGAACGGTTTTCAGGCTCAGGTGTAGTCAAGACGGCGGAAACGAAAAAAAAACCATACGCAAATCTATTTGGTTTAATGAGGAAATTCTTATTGATATTATCAAGTGCAATTTCTTCTTTTTTCTTTGCGATTTCTTTTTATATGTGTTATTAATAAGAAAATCTTCTCGAAATTTCTGTCAAAATATTGAAAAAAAGCTGAAAGAGAAAAACTTCTTATTTTAATAAGATGATCTTAGGGTTCCTAACAATAAGATTTGACTTATTAATGTTTTCAAAGGAAAATCTTGCAGAAAACGGACTGATTTCTTAGGGTTCTTAACAAGAAGATGATCTTAGGGTTCCTAACAAGAAGATATGACTTATTAACAGATTTCCGCATAATTGTATGTGTTAATAAGACGATCTTAGGGTTCCTAACAAGAAGATCTGACTAATTAACTGATTTCCGCATAATTGTATGTGTTAATAAGACGATCTTAGGGTTCCTAACAAGAAGATTTGACTTATTAATGTTTTCAAAGGGAAAACATATTTCCGCATAATTGTATGTGTTAATAAGACGATCTTAGGGTTCCTAACAAGAAGATTTGACTTATTAATGTTTTCAAAGGGAAAACATATTTCCGCATAATTGTATGTGTTAATAAGACGATCTTAGGGTTCCTAACAAGAAGATTTGACTTATTAATGTTTTCAAAGGGAAAACATATTTCCGCATAATTGTATGTGTTAATAAGACGATCTTAGGGTTCCTAACAAGAAGATTTGACTTATTAATGTTTTCAAAGGGAAAACATATTTCCGCATAATTGTATGTGTTAATAAGACGATCTTAGGGTTCCTAACAAGAAGATTTGACTTATTAATATTTTCAAAGGGAAATCTTGCATCATCATCAGCAGACATCATGTAGAACAATTATACGCTGAGAAGCAGAAGTACCCGATGGCTCGATGGTAAGCACCTGTGTTCAGCATTCAATATGTGGTTAGTTCGATTCGCGGTGGAGGCAATATGGCAAGTGTGGAAGGCAATGTAAGGAAGAGTGCGGTGAGATGGCTTGAAGGAAATATAAAAAGGCAACATAAGAAGGTAAAGGCAATACAAGAGAAATCTAAAACTGAATCGTAACTGATAATCTGAAGTTCTCGAAGACAATATAAGAACTCTGAAATATAATTTTTATTTTCTTCTCAATAATATGTGATTTCATTTTGAAAACATTAATAAGTCGAATCTTCTTGTTAGGAACCCTAAGAAATCAGTTCGTTTTCTGCAAGATTTCCCTTTGAAAACATTAATAAGTCATATCTTCTTGCTAGGAACCCTAAGAAATCAGTTCGTTTTCTGCAATATTTCCCTTTGAAAACATTAATAAGTCAAATCTTATTAACACATACAATTATGCGGAAATCTGTTAATAAGTCAAATCTTCTTGTTAGGAACCCTAAGATCGTCTTATTAACACATACAATTATGCGGAAATATGTTTTCCCTTTGAAAACATTAATAAGTCAAATCTTCTTGTTAGGAACCCTAAGAAATCAGTACGTTTTTTGCAAGATTTCTCTTTGTAAAGATTAATAAGATTTTCTCTTCAAAAATAAAAAGAACTCCTTCTTGAAGAAAATCTATAGAGATATCATATGACTTCTGTTCTATTTTATTAGGCAGTGTTGGCTCTGTGTACGGCGTATGCAAAACCCTAACGAGCGATCAAGGAACCAACTTTGTTGGCGCCGACAAAGAGCTACAGCAACTTTTTTCTACTGCATCCAATCAGGTGTCCCGCCTTGCACATTTATTGGCAAAAGATGGAACTCAATGGCACTTTAATCCTCCCTCTGCTCCAAACTTCGGAGGGCACTGGGAAGCCGGCGTAAAATCGATGAAACACCACCTTGAGACAGATTCAAGCTGTTCTCAACTCCCGACCAATTTGTAGACTTACGGATGATCCTGACGACATGAACTATCTCACACCAGGCCACTTTTTCGTTGGTGGACCAATCACAAGTCTACCTGAGCCGAGCTTGACTCACGTTCCTCAATCGCGCCTTTCCCTCTGGCAACTAACAAGAAGGCTAACTGAACAGTTCTGGGAAAAGTGGCAAACTGAATATTTACAACATTTACAAGCTCGATATAAATGGCAACTGCCTAAATCATCTATTCAAGTTGGTTCAATAGTCTTCATTATCGACGAGAGATATCCCCCATCAAAATGGCCATTAGGTAAAGCCATCAAATTGCATCCTGGTCGCGATGGCTTCACCAGAGTAGTTACCATAAAATCCGCAACAAACACTGTTGATCGTCCTATCAACAAACTATGCCTATTGCCGACCTCTGGAAGTCTAGAAGAACACCAGCATGATACGCATAACCAAGAAAACCCTTCAACTTAAGTTTCCTCTTAGTTTATATTGTCATTTTCTTATATATTTTCTGTATTGTTTTTGCCCCACTTCTTGGTGCAACGCGGGGAGTATGTTCGAAATAGCATAATTTAATGCAATGGTAATGTAATAACTTAAAATACTTCTAAAAATATTGGTAATTAATTGGTACAAAAAATATTTATCATCTGGTCACACTTTAATTTAATTTCACCACGATCCATTTCGAACTATGTGGCAACCTGAAAATCATACGATTCTAATTGTCTTCTCTTTTTTTCTTTTCTACTTCCTAACACCTTTTACAAGCAAATTTAAAATATTACTTGTTTCCAGAACTCCGGAGGCTTGTTTATGTAGGTGTTGGCAAACTCAATTCGTTTTTGGCGATTCACAAGTGAAATAAATGGCTTTTTACGAGCAACTCTACCATGATAACCAGCTCTATGTAAAATTTGTCTGGCACTTTCGGCACAAATGCGTTTGTTAAAGCTTTCCTGCACGTTTTCAATGATTTTTGTAGACGTAATTCGAGGATTTGTCTTTACCATGTTGATTATATGGCGCTCTTCACGGAGTGATAATTTTTTTGGGCGACCGGACCGTGGCTTAGAAGTTATAACTCCAGTTTTTTTGTAATTATTTATGACGCGCTGGACAGAAGAATATGTTCTTCCAACTGTTTGGCCAATTTTTCGAAAGGTTTTTCCTTCTTTCCATAATTTAATAATTATTTTTCTCTCTCCAACGTTGATTTCTTTTCCTTTAACCTCCATGCTTAAAATGTATTACAATCTTTTATCACCGACCGCGTTAAACAAAAGACTAACATAAAAATAATATAAAAAGAGCAAAAGAAAGAAGAAGCATGCTAAAAACTAACGGTATCATTAAAACAAATCAAGTGAACGCAGACTTTATGGATGCTATATTCGCTATTAGTTACATTTAAATTCCGTTATCTCAAAAATGCTTGGACGAATTTGTTTTCTTTTTTCGGCGTTTTGCAAGTAAATATATACAGAATAAATGCACGAGGGAAATTGAGTTGGAAAATGCAATAATGCTGTTTGCCAATATCACGTATAATAATTTTTAAGATGAACGCAGATTTTCTGGTCTATGTGTAGGTGAGAGTGGTGCTGTTATCCTGTAGCTCTGTACCAATTTTCATGTTCCTACCTTAAACAATTTTGAAGATATTCAAGTTGAAAAATTCAGTTTGTATGGGAGGTGCCACGCCCCCTTAATATTTTGTTCTGATTTTAAGACATGACCTGCGCGTGGTAATAACAAACAAATCCCCCAAAGGAAGTATTTCATTTGGTTCAGCCGTTTTCGAGTTTTAGCGTTACAATTATACACCATTTCATTTTTATATATATAGATTGTATGGGAGGTACCACGCCCCCTTTTTCGATAACCCCAAGTTTTATGGGTGAGAATGGTGTTGTTATCCTATAGCTCTATACCAATTTTCATGTTCCTACCTTAAACACGTTTGAAGATATTCACCTTGAAAAATTCAGTTTGTATGGGAGGTGCCACGCCCCCTTTTCCGATTACCCCTTCTTTTATGTGTAAGAAGGCTTTTGATACCATATAGGTCTATACCAATTTTCAGGTCCCTACCTTGAACCCTTTCACAGATATTCTGCTTAAAAAATTTAGTTTGTAAGGGAGGTACCACGCCCCCTTATTGGATAACCCCCGGTTTTATAGGTGAGAGTGGTGCTGTTATCCTGTAGCTCTGTACCAATTTTCATGTTCCTACCTTAAACACTTTTGAAGATATTCAACTTGAAAAATTCAGTTTGTATGGGAGGTGCCACGCCCCCTTAATATTTTGTTCTGATTTTAAGACATGACCTGCGCGTGGTAATAACAAACAAATCCCCCAAAGGAAGTATTTCATTTGGTTCAGCCGTTTTCGAGGTTTAGCGTTACAATTATACACCATTTCATTTTTATATATATAGAATAAGCGAATGAAAATTTCTCATGCCACTTGAATTGGTTATCTGACAATCAATTTGTACATAAAGCGATAGCCCAGTGGGAAGCGTCGGGGTAGTGGTCGAGCGGTTAATGGTTCAAGTACAGCTATCGGCCACATTTTTTTTTATTTTTTGTCATTGAAAATTGTTTTTATTTTTTCAATATATAAATATTTCTTATCTTGACTTTTTTTTAATTTTTAGGTTTGTTTATTGGGCTGCTCTAGCTTACGCCAGATTGAGATATTTCACAAAATTGTGTTTAACGAACACTTTTCTTGCTCTAGGTTGCTCTATCTTTTGTTTCATGAGTACGCTCAAAACAAAACTAGAGTAATCCAGATCACAAATTTCTGCTCTAGCTTTTTTTATGGAGTAAGTTAGAGAAGAGAAGCAATTGTCAGTCAGGAAAAAAAAAAAATTTGAAAACTTCAAAACAATTAGCTGGCAAGAAAATCAATGTTTTTGTTTACGTGAATTTGCATTAATTTTGAAGGTTTAAACAAAAAAACCAAATAAAAAGAAGCTATCCAGATTCAAGTGTTTCATGGCTTTTCTGCTCTGAGTTGCTCTAAGTTGCTCTATTTCGATTTTGACAGCTGCCCTGCTCTGCTCTGCTCTAACCTGCTCTGAACTTTTTTTTTGTCAGTAAACAAACCTTTTATGTTTGTGATCTCTATTTTCGAGAAAAAAAATTGCTGAATATTTTTAGTTGACGGAAAGCATATGCATAAATACCACCCATTATAGAAATGCGATAACCGCTTATTCAATTTGGGTTTTTTTGTCTAATTTTTGATAATATAAGATAGAAGTTGCGAAATTTTTTCAAACACAGTAGTCTATTTATCGGACTTCGGTAGATTAGTTCTATAAATTTTAGTGATTTCTACCGTTTGAGACAAAGTTGCTGATAGACTCCCTATTTAAAATATAAAAATCGACAACATATTTAATACGTACTTAAATTTTGAACTAAATCAAGTGGTTAGCGGTCGTCTTAAATTTTACTGAAGGCAACAACTGATTTCTATTCATATGTAAATATGTATTAACTTTTAAAAGTGCAGATTTGCAACCCGAGCCCCAAACAAGACTAGACCAAATTGAATAGAAAATTAATATATATTTTTTCTTTAAAAGAAATAAAAAATCCATATAAATTGTCTTAAATATTGCTAAGTTATGGTTAAAGAAAAAAGCTAGAAAATCCTCAAACTTTTTTTGACCTAACCAGAATTTGTAATTTACCCCCTCTAAAAAGATTTAAAAACACGCCTGTATAATAAATTTCTATAAAAAGAACTCATTTTCTGCAAAATGAACCTTTCAATCTTTCGCTCAACAACCCAGTGGGAAAAGTTAATGTACAGCAATGCATAAAGTAATGTATAGCTCCTATAGACTATACATGAAAACATGCATGAATTTTTCTACAGCGATGTCATAGGAAAAGTAATGTGTCGCTCGCCTACAAACTGAAGCGACATGTTTACATTACTTTTTATATTACTTTTTATAAATGAAAAGATGTATTACCTTTCAGGAATGAAATGATGCATTACAAGGGATACATTATATCTTGCATTACCTTTCTAGAATGAAAAGATGCATTGCAAGGGACACATTAAATTGTACATAACATTTTTTGAATAGATATCTGTAATTACTTTCCTTGTGGAATAACAACGCCATTAACGCGACGTGAGGCTCTAGAGCGGTAGAAGAGAGAAGGTCCTATTTTTGAATGTTTGAATGGCGAGCTCGTCATGTCGACCAGCCCCTGGATTCCCTAACTGTGAATTTTGAAATGTACACTTTTTCCCATATATTTCAAATGGTGAAAAAGTGAACATTTCAAAACTCACTGAGTATAGGTCCAGGTGGGCGTACAACCAAGATGAGTGCACACAAAAAAATAACATAAAAAAAACCAAAACAAAAAAGGCAACGGCGTCGTAGGTTCTCCAGACGATTTCTGGAATGCCTCACAGCAGCAGAGAAAGCGATGGAGATGCGCGAAAAAGAACAGCGGCCACAGCAGAGGTTTATTATTTAATTTAAATATTTATGTTTTCGAACTACAAATAAAAATTGAGCGACACATTACTCCCTTCCTTGCTTTTGGTATGATCTTTTCTAACATCAAAATTCGTTCATCTTTTCATGTATGAAAAACATTTTTTTTTTAAACTACAAATCAAAAATTGCTTTTGGTATGATCTTTTCTTATAACAAAATTCGTACATCTTTTCATGCACGAAAAACAATTTTTTTTAAAACTACAAATCAAAAATTGAGCGACACATTACTCCCTTCCTTGCCCAGTGGGAAAGTAGGCATTACCTTTTTCCATGTATAAATTTTGTTATAAGAAAAGATCACACCAAAAACAAGGAAAGGAGTAATGTGTCGCTAAATTTTTGATTTGTAGTTTTAAAAAAAAATCTTTTTCGTGCATGAAAAGATGTACGAATTTTGATATAAGAAAAGATCTTACCAAAAGCAAGGAAGGGAGTAATGTGTCGCTCTATTTTGTAGTTTGAAAATTTGCTTTTCACAGAAGCAGGCTTTGTAAAAAAAATTTAAACTTCAAAAATAAAAAATACAAAACTTTCAAACAGAAAAAATAAATACAATTTAAATTTACATATGTATTTGGAAACTGCTGTTCGTTTTTTAAATCTTCATCGCTTTCTCTGCTGCTGCTAGGCGTTTCAAAAGTCGATTGGACTGTTTGCTCCTGATACCGGTGTCTGTTTGGTTTTGATTAGTTTTTTTTATGTTATTTTTTTGTGTGCACTCATCTTGGTCGTAGCAAATGACGAGCTCGTCATTCAAACATTTAAAATAGGACCTTAACTCTTACCTCGCTGTAGAGCCTCACTGTGTCTTAATGTAATTGTTACTCCACAAGGAAATTTATAAAATATTATGCAAAATTTAATATGTCCCTTGTAAAGCATATTTTCATTCAAGAAAGGCAATGCAAGCTATAATGTATCCCTTGTAGTGCATATTTTCATTAATGAAAGGTAATGTGTTCGAAATAGCATAATTTAATGCAATGGTAATGTAATAACTTAAAATACTTCTAAAAATATTGGTAATTAATTGGTACAAAAAATATTTATCATCTGGTCACACTTTAATTTAATTTCACCACGATCCATTTCGAACTATGTGGCAACCTGAAAATCATACGATTCTAATTGTCTTCTCATTTTTTTCTTCTCTACTTCCTAACACCTTTTACAAGCAAATTTAAGTGTAGTTATTTAATTTTCAATAAAATAAAGTTTAAAGTGAAGTAAAATAGAAGACTTAATCGACTCTTCATTCGATAGCATATTTTTACGGACAACTCAGGTGAATCGAGGAGTTTGGATTTTGTTCCATCATTGGACGTTTGCTATACCTGCGCTGCTGCGAGCACCTCCACAGCAGGGTGGTTCGAATTTGCATTTTCACCGGCAAAGGTACACAGAGCGAAAGGTACCTAATAAAATAGAACAAAAATGATAAGATATCTGTATAGTTTTTCTTCAAGAAGATGTGCTTCTTATTATTGTAGAGACAGTCTTTTTAATGTTATTAAGAAGATTTTCTTTTTAATATTTTAAATGAAAAATAAAATGATATCGCCCTCACCGAGAATCGAACTTACAATTTTTGGAATGATAAACCCAGCTGTTAACCATCAGGCCATCGCTCACTTTTGATTGTCAGCGTCTAATTACTGATATGTGCATAGTTGTTAATGTTTCAAAGGGAAATCACATAAATATAATTGAGAAGATTTCTTTTTAACATTTCAAATTAGGAAAAAAAGAGAGAGAATCGAACTTACAATTTTTGGAATACTAAACCCATCTGCTTACCATCCGGCCGTCGTGTGCTAATGGTTGGCAGCGACTAAATGCAGCTTTGTACTAAATGTATAGTTTTTTTAATAAGAATTTCTTCTTAAAATCAAAGAGATTTCCCTACAGTTTTTTCTTCATTTCCACCGTTGCGACTACCCCTTTGCCCAAAAACTGATCATGAAGACAATCTTATTAATTTTATGAGGCATTTTTGGCTCTGTGTAACATCAATTTTATTAAAGTTCACTAACGCAGTGAACAAACTGGTCCTTCGAGCCGGATCTCCTGATCTGGCTCATATCATCATTCGCATAAATCTCCTTTCGCACTCTCGTCTAAAAAGTATTTCCCACCAAAATGTCCGATGCCAGGACTCTCGAATCCAAAGTTCAATTGCAACAGAATCGCTTCGAATTGCTAAAAAGCGCCTCTGATCCCATCACGAAATTATCGGCTGCAGAGCTAACAAAAATTAAAATTCAGTCGCGTCTTAATCACTTAGAAAAGACTTGGGAAAGAATTGAACGCGAACACGAGGCAATCTATACCCTAAAGTTTGAGGTTATAAAAGATCATGATTACATTGCCACAAACGCATTTTCAAACATGTACGAAACTTATGATCAGCAAAAGGTATATTTGTTAGAGAAGCTTGCTGAAGTCAACGCAGCTAATCCCCACGATGGTTCTGTTCTCGCTGACACCTCTTTAGTCCCTGCCGCCTCATCCACCAGAGCTCGATTGCCAGAGCTTGTTCTCCCCACTTTTGATGGTAATTTCCGAAATTGGAGATCTTTTAGTGATATGTACACGTCACTTGTTGGATCAAGCACTGTTCTCGATAACGTAACCAAATTGCAATATTTGAAACGAAGTCTGTCTAGAGAAGCTGAACTTCTGCTAGCCACCTTTGCTATTACCGCTGATAATTTCGTTCCAGCATGGAATAAGTTAGTTTCTCGATACGAAAACAAACGCGTTTTGATCGAGACCCAACTCGAAGCTTTATTCACTTTGAAAAAACTTACGCAACCATCCGCAAAGGGGTTACAAGGTTTGCTATCCACCATTGCCGAGGCATCGTCAGCATTAAAAGCTCTTGGTGCTCCAGTCGAAAGTTGGGATCTCATGATTGTTCATTTGTTAACTCGATGCCTTGACTCAACAACTCGTCAAGCATGGGCGCTTGACCAAGGTGCAGCTTCAACCCCAGCCGACCTTTCCACGGTCACCAAGTTTATCGAAGCTCGAGCAGCTGCACTTGAAACAATGGATCGTCATGACACCGTGAAGCCGCAAGCTACGCTCAAAGCAAAGAGTCATACTACAACATCCAAACCAACCCCTGCAACTCCATCATCGCGATGTCCTTTATGCTCTGAGAGTCATAAACTCATTCAATGCCCGACATTTGAGCGGAAATCTCTCTCCGAACGCAAGGATTTTGTGAAAATGAAACATCTCTGTTTCAACTGCCTAGGCCCTCATAACCTAAAAGATTGCTCATCAAGAGGATCGTGCCGCAAGTGCAAACAACGCCATAATACTCTGTTACACACCGCCTCTCCAAAGTCGAACAAATCTACTGTAAACCACGTGACCGCAGATGTTGAAGAAGCACAGTCTTCAGATCTGCAAAATAGCGACTCTCAGTCAACCGAAAGCGACGAGCCAGCCGTTATTAATCATGCCACCGCCGGAGCTTGCAAACGCTCCAATGTTCTATTAGCAACCGCGCTTGTAGAGATTCACGTTAATCATGTGCGTCACGTAGCACGTGCACTAATGGATCCTGGCTCAGAGCTTTCATTCGTCAGTGAGCGAATTGTCCAACTTCTTCGATTAAAACGTTCATCAGCCGCAGTTAGTCTTCTTGGCGTCGGAGCTTCTCATGTATCCACTACTCGCGGAATGGTATCGGTCAATTTAAACTCGTTAGCTACCAAACGGTATGCGTGCACAGTCGCTGCATTCATATTACCCAAACTCACAGCTCTCTTACCATCCAGCGAAACCAAATCCAAAGATTGGGCTCATATTCAAGGGCTACAACTCGCAGACCCGACTTTTAATACTCCTGGTAAAATAGACATGATTTTAGGCGCTGATGTATATTCCGAAATTTTACAAGATGGCATACGTAAAGGTCCATTGAACACTCCTATGGCACAAGCTACAGTTTTTGGTTGGGTTCTCTCCGGATCAGTCGCATACAATCGTTCTGTTTCTTCGGCCCGCATTCACTATTGTTCTCACAACGACGAAGTCAATCAGCTCATTCGGCGTTTTTGGCACCAGGAGGAGGTCCCCACTCTTACTTCAAAACTAACTCAGGAAGAGAAGGCTTGTGAAGATCACTTTCTGCAGACACACACTCGCACCGAAAATGGGCAGTATGTTGTACGAATCCCCTTAAAAGAACCTGCGTCAGCACTTGGCGATTCACGATCTAATGCAATTCGTATTCTTTTCTCCCTAAAACGACGTCTGAATGCGAATTCTGACTACGCAAAAATGTATACCGAATTTCTAAACGACTATGAAAGCAATCTGCACATGTCCCAAGTCCCTGATGACTACGCACCAAAATCAAACATATATTACTTGCCTCACCATGGTGTTCTTCGGCCTTCCAGCACTACCACAAAACTACGAGTAGTTTTCAACGGTTCAGCGCGAACAATGAGCGGCAAGTCACTTAATGACATTGTCCACACTGGCAAAAAACTTCAAACCGACCTGGTCGATGTTCTACACTACTTCCGTCGCTATAAATACGTCGTCTCCGCTGACGTTAAACAAATGTATCGCAGAGTCTTAGTTCATCAAGACGACTGGGATTTACAAAGAATACTATGGCTAGTGAATGGAAAATTAGTTGAATATCATCTTCGCACTGTGACTTATGGTCAAGCTTGTGCACCATTTTTAGCCTTGCGAGCATTCAAGCAGCTCGTGATCGACGAAGGCCAGCGATTTCCACTTGCAGTTCCCATGCTATCAGTCGGCCGATAGGTAGATGACGAATTCGGGGGAGCTGATACAATTGAAGAATGCGTTGAATTGGTCAATCAAGTCATACAAATTTGCCAAGCTGGTCAATTCCACCTGCAAAAGTGGAGCACCAATCAACCGAAAATCCTCGCACATTTGGATCCTAATCTTCTGGCTACTGAATCCAACATAAACTTTGACTCAACAAGCATCATTCGCACCCTCGTCCTAAGTTGGAACCCCGAATCCGACAGCTTTCATTTTTACAATCAATTTGATCCAGTGAAGAATATCACAAAACGTAAAGCTTTATCTCGCATCGCTCAACTGTTTGTTTCGCCGATAATCGTTACTGCAAAAATATTTATGCAAACTCTCTGGCTTCAAAAGCTTGACTGGGATCATCCACTACCTGAAGCTTTACAAAAAACGTGGCAAGCTTTCGAGTCGAATCTGCAAGATCTCCATCTTTTCAAGATTCCTAGACATCTGGGTCTGACAAAAACGGCCAAGGTGGAAATTCATGGGTTCTCCGACGCATCGTTGGCAGCTATGAGTGCGGTGGTGTATCTGAAAGTAATCCATGACGACAATGTTACGGTGAGTTTTGTTCAAGCAAAAACTAAACTCACTCCCACTTCCCGCGTCTCAATTCCCCGTCTAGAACTCAATGCTGCAGTATTGCTCACTCGGCTTACTTATCACGTTCTACAAACTCTCAATCTGCCATCTGCCCCTGTATGGCTTTGGACCGACTCGTCAGTCACTATCACCTGGCTCACCAACCACCCCTCAAAGTGGAAGGACTTTGTTGCGAATCGAGTGAGCTTCGTCCAGGAAAAACTTCCAATTGCTACATGGAGGTTCGTTCCCGGTAAGGAAAATCCCGCCGATTGTGCATCACGTGGAATGACACCTCATCAGTTGCAGGCTCATCAGCTCTGGTGGCAAGGCCCTCAGTGGCTTAAATTAGACAGCGCCTTTTGGCCAAAAATCAGACTTGCATATTCATCACAAGCCGAAACTGAGGCACGAAAAGTTAAGTCAAAATCCACATTACATGCAACGGTGAATGATTTCGAAACGGCATTACTCAACAACTATTCAGATTTAAACAAATTATTACGCGTAACCTCATAGTGCTTTCGATTCGCAAATCGCACTCGTCGAATTCCACTCGTTAACGATAAAAAATGGCTATCAGTCCCAGAAATGCAAGATTCGTTCCTGTTCTGGATAAAATTCTTCCAAAAGACCGCCTTCAAGGAAGAATTAAAGATGCTAGCTGGAAACAAACAACCAATTCCGAAGACTATTAACGCGATCCGCAATTTGAATCCATTTACTGACTCCGATGGCTTCCTGCGAGTTGGGCGACGCCTAGATAATTCAACTATATCGTATGATGCTAAACATCCATACATCTTACCACGAAACTCTACTCTATCAAAACTCATCATCAGGGATACCCATCACCGAACAATGCACGGAGGTACAAGTTCAACGCTAGCTTTACTCCGACAACGTTTCTGGATTCCTGGTGGTCGCGCAGCCGTACGGCAATCTATACTCCGCTGTGTCACATGCGCCCGATTTCGTGCTGAACGTCAGCAGCAGCTAATGGGTCAGCTTCCATCATCAAGAGTCACCAGCGCCAGACTGTTCCAGCACGCAGGCGTGGACTATGCAGGTCCATTCACTTTGAAAGAACGGCGCGGTCGGACGCGTACAACGTATAAAGCATACGTGGCTACTTTTATTTGCTCGGCAACATCGTACATACATCTGGAGCTAGTTACAGACTATACAGCCGAAGCTTTTATAGCTGCCTACAAACGGTTTGCTGGAATTTACTAATTTGTCTTTATGAACGGTTTTCAGGCTCAGGTGTAGTCAAGACGGCGGAAACGAAAAAAAAACCATACGCAAATCTATTTGGTTTAATGAGGAAATTCTTATTGATATTATCAAGTGCAATTTCTTCTTTTTTCTTTGCGATTTCTTTTTATATGTGTTATTAATAAGAAAATCTTCTCGAAATTTCTGTCAAAATATTGAAAAAAAGCTGAAAGAGAAAAACTTCTTATTTTAATAAGATGATCTTAGGGTTCCTAACAATAAGATTTGACTTATTAATGTTTTCAAAGGAAAATCTTGCAGAAAACGGACTGATTTCTTAGGGTTCTTAACAAGAAGATGATCTTAGGGTTCCTAACAAGAAGATATGACTTATTAACAGATTTCCGCATAATTGTATGTGTTAATAAGACGATCTTAGGGTTCCTAACAAGAAGATCTGACTAATTAACTGATTTCCGCATAATTGTATGTGTTAATAAGACGATCTTAGGGTTCCTAACAAGAAGATTTGACTTATTAATGTTTTCAAAGGGAAAACATATTTCCGCATAATTGTATGTGTTAATAAGACGATCTTAGGGTTCCTAACAAGAAGATTTGACTTATTAATGTTTTCAAAGGGAAAACATATTTCCGCATAATTGTATGTGTTAATAAGACGATCTTAGGGTTCCTAACAAGAAGATTTGACTTATTAATGTTTTCAAAGGGAAAACATATTTCCGCATAATTGTATGTGTTAATAAGACGATCTTAGGGTTCCTAACAAGAAGATTTGACTTATTAATGTTTTCAAAGGGAAAACATATTTCCGCATAATTGTATGTGTTAATAAGACGATCTTAGGGTTCCTAACAAGAAGATTTGACTTATTAACAGATTTCCGCATAATTGTATGTGTTAATAAGACGATGTTAGGGTTCCTAACAAGAAGATTTGACTTATTAATGTTTTCAAAGGGAAAACATATTTCCGCATAATTGTATGTGTTAATAAGACGATCTTAGGGTTCCTAACAAGAAGATTTGACTTATTAATATTTTCAAAGGGAAATCTTGCATCATCATCAGCAGACATCATGTAGAACAATTATACGCTGAGAAGCAGAAGTACCCGATGGCTCGATGGTAAGCACCTGTGTTCAGCATTCAATATGTGGTTAGTTCGATTCGCGGTGGAGGCAATATGGCAAGTGTGGAAGGCAATGTAAGGAAGAGTGCGGTGAGATGGCTTGAAGGAAATATAAAAAGGCAACATAAGAAGGTAAAGGCAATACAAGAGAAATCTAAAACTGAATCGTAACTGATAATCTGAAGTTCTCGAAGACAATATAAGAACTCTGAAATATAATTTTTATTTTCTTCTCAATAATATGTGATTTCATTTTGAAAACATTAATAAGTCGAATCTTCTTGTTAGGAACCCTAAGAAATCAGTTCGTTTTCTGCAAGATTTCCCTTTGAAAACATTAATAAGTCATATCTTCTTGCTAGGAACCCTAAGAAATCAGTTCGTTTTCTGCAATATTTCCCTTTGAAAACATTAATAAGTCAAATCTTATTAACACATACAATTATGCGGAAATCTGTTAATAAGTCAAATCTTCTTGTTAGGAACCCTAAGATCGTCTTATTAACACATACAATTATGCGGAAATATGTTTTCCCTTTGAAAACATTAATAAGTCAAATCTTCTTGTTAGGAACCCTAAGATCGTCTTATTAACACATACAATTACGTGGAAATATGTTTCCCCTTTGAAAACATTAATAAGTCGAATCTTCTTGTTAGGAACCCTAAGAAATCAGTACGTTTTTTGCAAGATTTCTCTTTGTAAAGATTAATAAGATTTTCTCTTCAAAAATAAAAAGAACTCCTTCTTGAAGAAAATCTATAGAGATATCATATGACTTCTGTTCTATTTTATTAGGCAGTGTTGGCTCTGTGTACGGCGTATGCAAAACCCTAACGAGCGATCAAGGAACCAACTTTGTTGGCGCCGACAAAGAGCTACAGCAACTTTTTTCTACTGCATCCAATCAGGTGTCCCGCCTTGCACATTTATTGGCAAAAGATGGAACTCAATGGCACTTTAATCCTCCCTCTGCTCCAAACTTCGGAGGGCACTGGGAAGCCGGCGTAAAATCGATGAAACACCACCTTGAGACAGATTCAAGCTGTTCTCAACTCCCGACCAATTTGTAGACTTACGGATGATCCTGACGACATGAACTATCTCACACCAGGCCACTTTTTCGTTGGTGGACCAATCACAAGTCTACCTGAGCCGAGCTTGACTCACGTTCCTCAATCGCGCCTTTCCCTCTGGCAACTAACAAGAAGGCTAACTGAACAGTTCTGGGAAAAGTGGCAAACTGAATATTTACAACATTTACAAGCTCGATATAAATGGCAACTGCCTAAATCATCTATTCAAGTTGGTTCAATAGTCTTCATTATCGACGAGAGATATCCCCCATCAAAATGGCCATTAGGTAAAGCCATCAAATTGCATCCTGGTCGCGATGGCTTCACCAGAGTAGTTACCATAAAATCCGCAACAAACACTGTTGATCGTCCTATCAACAAACTATGCCTATTGCCGACCTCTGGAAGTCTAGAAGAACACCAGCATGATACGCATAACCAAGAAAACCCTTCAACTTAAGTTTCCTCTTAGTTTATATTGTCATTTTCTTATATATTTTCTGTATTGTTTTTGCCCCACTTCTTGGTGCAACGCGGGGAGTATGTTCGAAATAGCATAATTTAATGCAATGGTAATGTAATAACTTAAAATACTTCTAAAAATATTGGTAATTAATTGGTACAAAAAATATTTATCATCTGGTCACACTTTAATTTAATTTCACCACGATCCATTTCGAACTATGTGGCAACCTGAAAATCATACGATTCTAATTGTCTTCTCTTTTTTTCTTTTCTACTTCCTAACACCTTTTACAAGCAAATTTAAGTGTAGTTATTTAATTTTCAATAAAATAAAGTTTAAAGTGAAGTAAAATAGAAGACTTAATCGACTCTTCATTCGATAGCATATTTTTACGGACAACTCAGGTGAATCGAGGAGTTTGGATTTTGTTCCATCATTGGACGTTTGCTATACCTGCGCTGCTGCGAGCACCTCCACAGCAGGGCGGTTCGAATTTGCATTTTCACCGGCAAAGGTAACATCAATTTTATTAAAGTTCACTAACGCAGTGCATTACAAGGGATACATTATATCTTGCATTACCTTTCTAGAATGAAAAGATGCATTGCAAGGGACACATTAAATTGTACATAACATTTTTTGAATACATATCTGTAATTACTTTCCTTGTGGAATAACAAGGCCATTAAAGCGACGTGAGGCTCTACAGCGGTAGAAGAGAGAAGGTCCTATTTTTGAATGTTTGAATGGCGAGCTCGTCATGTCGACCAGCCCCTGGATTCCCTAACTGTGAGTTTTGAAATGTACACTTTTTTCCCATATATTTCAAATGGTGAAAAAGTGAACATTTCAAAACTCACTGAGTATAGGTCCAGGTGGGCGTACAACCAAGATGAGTGCACACAAAAAAATAACATAAAAAAAAAAAAAAAAAAAAAAAGGCAACGGCGTCGTAGGTTCTCCAGACGATTTCTGGAATGCCTCACAGCAGCAGAGAAAGCGATGGAGATGCGCGAAAAAGAACAGCGGCCACAGCAGAGGTTTATTATTTAATTTAAATACATATTTATGTTTTCGATTGTTTATATTTTAAGGCTTTGTAGCTTTTTTTTTGAAATTTGAATTTTTTTTACAAAGCCTGCTTCTTTTCAAACTACAAATAAAAATTGAGTGACACATTACTCCCTTCCTTGCTTTTGGTATGATCTTTTCTAACATCAAAATTCGTACATCTTTTCATGTATGAAAAACATTTTTTTTTAACTACAAATCAAAGATTGAGCGACACATTACCCCTTCCTTGCTTTTGGTATGATCTTTTCTTATAACAAAATTCGTACATCTTTTCATGCACGAAAAACAATTTTTTTTAAATCTACAAATCAAAAATTGAGCGACACATTACTCCCTTCCTTGCCCAGTGGGAAAGTAGGTAATGCATTACCTTTTTCCATGCATGAAAAGATGTATGAATTTTGTTATAAGAAAAGATCACACCAAAAACAAGGAAGGGAGTAATGTGTCGCTAAATTTTTGATTTGTAGTTTTAAAAAAAATTCTTTTTCGTGCATGAAAAGATGTACGAATTTTGATATAAGAAAAGATCATACCAAAAGCAAGGAAGGGAGTAATGTGTCGCTCTATTTTGTAATTTGAAAATTTGCTTTTCACAGAAGCAGGCTTTGTAAAAAAATTTTAAACTTCAAAAATAAAAAATACAAAACTTTCAAACAGAAAAAATAAATACAATTTAAATTTACATATTTGGAAACTGCTGTTCGTTTTTTAAATCTTCATCGCTTTCTCTGCTGCTGCTAGGCTTTTCAAAAGTCGACTGGACTGTTTGCTCCTGATACCGGTGCCTGTTTGGTTTTGATTAGTTTTTTTTTTATGTTATTTTTTTGTGTGCACTCATCTTGGTCGTAGCAAATGACGAGCTCGTCATTCAAACATTTAAAATAGGACCTTAACTCTTACCTCGCTGTAGAGCCTCACTGTGTCTTAATGTCCTTGTTACTCCACAAGGAAATTTATAAAATATTATGCAAAATTTAATATGTCCCTTGTAAAGCATATTTTCATTCAAGAAAGGCAATGCAAGCTATAATGTATCCCTTGTAGTGCATATTTTCATTAATGAAAGGTAATGCATCTTTTCATTTATAAAAAGTAATATAAAAAGTAATGTAAACATGTAGCTTTAGTTTTTAGGCGAGCGACACATTACTTTTCCTATAACATCGCTGTAGAAAAATTCATGCATGTTTTCATGTATAATCTATAGGAGCTATACATTACTTTATGCATTGCTGTACATTACCTTTTCCCACTGGGGGAAGCTCCTCCTTTTATTAGAGAAACTATTTTCATTCTCTCGCTCATTGCCCATACAGCTTGAATTGGTGATTTGACAATAAATTCGTAGATAAAGCAGTAGAGCAGTGGTTAGCGCATCGGATAGCGAGCGAACTGTTGTAGGTTCGAGAACAGCTCCGGGCTACAATTTTTTTTTTTTCATTGAAATAGTTTTTTCTTTTTTAAAACATCTTTAGGTATATGAGTATTTCTAATCTTGACTTTTTATAAGCTCATTAAAATTTCATAAGACATATTTTTATATTTGTGATACTTTTTTCGGAAAAAACTTACTGCGAATATTTTCATAAATATACATACATACCACCCATTATAGAAATGAGATAACCGCTTATACAATTTGGGTTTTTTGGTAAGTTTTTCCGAAAATTATAATTTTTTTAAAAATACCCTTATATTCATAAAAAATAAAATTGGTTTATAAAGCTTTTTAAAATCACATTTTCATACAAATTTTGAATAATAAGAGCTTAATAAACCTTTTATATTTTTTATGAATAAGGGGGATATTGTTCTGTTTATCGGACTTCGGTAGATTATTTCTATAAATTTTGAAATATAAAAATCCATAATTTTTCACTGGTCCTTAAAATTTTGTACTAAACGAAGTGGTTAGAGGTCAACTAAAATATTATTAAAGACAACAACTCATTTCTATTCATCCAGATTTACAACCCGAACACCAAACAGTCTAGAAATAATTTGACCACTTTTGAATAAAAAACAAATCAAAATGTGTTTTTTTGAGAAAAATTTACCCACGCGCTGCAGGAACCAGACAAGCCGACATATGTTTCGATGATACTGGAGTTACATCTCTTCAAGGACTTTTCTTCCCGGCGCTGTGAGAGTCGAACTCACAACACTGTAGTGACTTGTATGCTAGAAGGGCTAACACCTTAGGCCACTACCCAGCTTGAAGGTAAACCCTTCTCAGTGTCCATTTATGCATATATTTATACTTCCATATAGAACATTTTTCTGTAATTTCAATGCTAACTTATATGAAAGATTTGCGAATTTTTAGGACTTGGTGTGAAACCTATGAAAGAATTTTCTATGCTTAATGCACGAATATTTTTTCATTTATAACATTTAAACTCTTTGTTGCTTTTGACTTGTAGTCTATTGCTGTAAATACCGACGGTATTGTGACGCAATTTTCGAGATTGTATGAAAATGTGTTTTTTTGAGAAAAATTTACCCACGCGCTGCAGGAACCAGTAAAAATGTGTTTTTTTGAGAAAAATTTACCCACGCGCTGGTTAAATATTTTCAAGATAGTGTACAAATTTTTGTATCACTTTGCTTAAGAAAATGACGTGATTTTAAATGTGCTATATAACAGCTTGTTGTTTGAAATGACTTTTCACATAAAAAACAAATCATATTGAAATATATAGTTATTAGTTATTTTTGAGGTAATTTACAAGTGATACCAATGCAGGGGTTTTTATATCAGAATTTGTTTCAATCTCAAAGAAATATCTCTGAAAAGTCCAAGCATTTGTAGCAATGGCCGGATATTTTAAATTCAAAACTTGAAATATTTTAAAAGTACAATCCAGACATTCAATAAAAGAGTCAAACTTATAAATTATTTTATCAGTGTAAGAATAAAATGCTTTAGGTGATAAATATGTTCCCTCAATAATAATAAAAGGTTGAACTGTTGAATTTCTTCATAAACATTAGCTAAACCTTCTACTTTAATAATAGAAAAATTTTATTACGCTAATAATGCACAAAATTATCGCAAAATGCACCGTGTTCTTAATCAGCCACAAAAAATTGCTCTGCTACGTCCATGCTGGTAGCATACATATGTATGTAAATACATATGTGTACAACAAAAGGCAATTCTTTTGCTTACAAATGCAATTTTTTCACCATTGAAAATGTAGTAGTACTTACCACAGTATAGACAGTAGTTGCACTCACTAACACAAACGTACTTATATTCACCTCCATAGAGAACTTCGGGTTGCAGTCAACTATTTTCAGCCATTTCAGGGTGTTGTGTTGCAAATTTTATGAGGTAATAAATTACTTTAAAAGAGGAGAAATAGTCAAATTTAGGATTTTGCGTTTTAAGTAAAACTATATATGTATATATTAGATTATATTTCTAAAAAAAAGAAATTACTATTTTACAACTCAACCAAGAACCAATGCACAGCGTTTTTTCTCACGCATAGGAGTATTCAGTCGAAAACAAATACAGCTTTATTGCGTTGCGTGACATTTATAACTTTGACAAATACGCACAAAACCAAAAAATATACAAGGAAAAATCAGCTGATTATGTCATCGTACCCAAAAAGATAAAACTAGATCAAGTCTGCGTTAACGCGTGTTAAAACGCGGTTATAAGACAGGTTGGCTTTGTCTACGTGCATTTATGTCAGCTGTCAAAATTAAATGTCACAACGAGACGCTACAGTTGTTTCTGTTTTCAGAGTACTTTGCAATGTATTCCAATGTTGTTACTCCTTGGAGTATCTATTTTCAGAGCGATCGTGTCGTGATTTTGGTCAATAAAGCATGAGCAATGATCGGCTTTCAATAAGCTGAAGGTGGTCCGCTGAGGTATTAGAAAGTATTACAATTGAAGTACTCCAATATCACAAAATTGAAACACATGATCCAATGATTTTTGCAAAATTTTACGCAAAACAAATTTCGAAATTTGAGAATTTTTCGACAAAAAGCTTATCGTGCCAATCTAAATAAATTTCACTAGTGAACCTTTTTCATACATTTTCGCTCACAAATTATATGAGAGGGAGAAAATCCGCAAAGTAAGAAATTATTTAGAATCTGCCTGTATATTTTATTGTGGGTTAGAGTGTAAAATGTACTTTAAAAAACGTAAATGGTTGTTAATATTCGCAAAATTTGCTACGAAGAAGCCCATTGTATTCGAGAAACTGTAAAACGTATTCCAGAAAAATCAAATGTACTTCAGAAACATCTTCTGGATTGGAATTTGTTGTTTCTGAAGTAGAACTGATTATTTTGGAGTACATTTTTAAGCTTCTGAAGTCTAATTTACGGTCTCGAGTACAAATTACAGTTTATGAAGTACAATTTATAGTTTTTGGAGTACAGTTGATTATTCTAAAGCATATTTTACAGTTTTTAAGATACAATTGACTATTCTGAAAATAATTGTATGGGTCTTGGACTACCATTCACTATTCTTAAATGCATTTAACCTTATCTAAAGTATTTTTAGTGAAAAAGGTGTAGAAAAAATAGTTCTATTATAAATTTAGTTTTTTGATTATTATGTGTTATCCATCATAATTTGTAGGATGTTCTTGAGCAAGCCCATTTAGTCTTGTATATTTATCTGTCTCTGTCCAACAATCTGAACGAAATAAAGTAGGTACTAAATTTAGCGTCAGATAGACCCTTGGAAAGGGTATCAAAGGGTTGACGCTAACTTAAGTACCTACTTTATATCGATTATGAACATGCCTAAATTGTTTTAACCGTTTTAAACTGAAAGGAAAACCAGTTTGCAGGTCAACGTGAAGTATTAGAGAAAAAATCACTATCTAACAAATACTTCAACAAAATGCAGCCCTGAGTGATTAAACACAACCCTATCACGCGTGGTGAAAATCAAATGGAAATAAAAAAAGTTGTGCAAATGATGAAAATTTATATTAATTTGTTTTATTTATAACAGATTTGATTTTAGCCTCCCCAAAAAGGAGCATAAACGCAGAGGGTATTAGTTTCCTTTAGGGGTTGTTATGGTTTTACGCATCTAAAATGGAGCAGTAAGGAAGGCGGTCGGCATGATGTAGTGGTGCACTGTGGCTAGTCATTGTCGGCTGGGGTGGGTTCTTGCCAACCTTACTGTCCTGCGCCATAAACAGAAAAATTCCTATCATGCCTATCAAACGCAGAAACTAACATAGAAACGAACATCCGGTTAAACCCGGATGCCACGGACAAACCGTTAAAATTCAAAAAAAGAATCAAAAAAAAAAATTGAGGCCGGTTAAATTCAAATTCAAAAAAAAAACTTGACTGGCAACTCAAAGGCAATACAAAATTTTAAAATAACGAAAACTAACTGAAAATTCGAATAAGTTTAGTAACACAAAAAAAAAACCGTTTAAATAAAAAAAAGCAACAGAAAACTAACTGAAAAAGAAAAACTGATTTTAAAATTGAAAATCAAAAATAACTGAAACTAACCAAAATTTGAACTTAAAGGAGCCGGAAACGACCGGCTACAACGGCTGAAATAAAAAAAAATAAGGCCGAACAATATAAGGGGGCGCCGCGGGTGTTGTTGCAGCGCCCGGTGCTTGGCCCACCCTCGTCCATGGCCATCGACGCACCTGATTTCGATGGCCCCTTATCCAAACCACCTATACCTTCTAAATCAAGTTAATCAACATTCCCATTTATATTAAAAAGTTTATTTATAAATCATTTAATACTAACATTTAGCAAAGAATTATGTATATATAACGTCTTAGGTTT
Organism: Campiglossa producta; assembly: GCA_964058755.1. Classification (NCBI taxonomy): domain Eukaryota; kingdom Metazoa; phylum Arthropoda; class Insecta; order Diptera; family Tephritidae; genus Campiglossa; species Campiglossa producta. The sequence continues at coordinate 96,990,054 of CAXKVI010000002.1, read as the reverse complement.
AACCGACTACCTAAAATCTAAGGTCTTACATATTTCAAAAAGTATATATTGTATTAATGATTAATCGAACAAAAAAAAGATTTTGTCACCGTTAAAGAAAAATAACAACCCAAACTATAAATTTGACAGGTGTAAAATAAATTTTTAAGTTGATACCGTACTCGCTTCGGTATTACCCTTCTAATTTTAAATTTGAGTCATCGTTATTATATTAGAACTCGTTTATCTATTTAGCTTTTATATTTTACTTTTTTAAAAAATGTTATTCAGTTATTAGCGGCCTTTTGTTTAGTTATTTTTTTTTTTGTTGAGCTATGTATTCAATTATGAGAGATAGTTTCTTCTCCTTTCCCCCCCATTATTTTTTTTTGATTTGATTTATTTGTTTTTATTATTATTTTCCCTAAGTTTAAATTTTAAAGTTTTTATTTCCCTTCCCTACCTTTTACATTGTTTATCATTATTATTATAATTGTTTTGCCCTAAGTTTTATTTTCATATTTTCATTTCCCTTCTTTTTCCTCTTCCTTTTCCTAACTTTACATTAGTTAATCCCTTTTATTGTGTTTATATTAATTAGGTGTACCTAACATGTTTAAGTAAATTTTTTTTTTCTACCATATAATTATTTTCTTAGTTTAATTAATTCAAAATCTAATTTAATTTTCTTTCCTTTACTTCAAAACATTATTTGTTCTTATTATTTACGTTACGTTGAAATTCCCTCTTATGTCTACTTTATTATCTTTTATTTAATTAAAAAAAAGTAAAACTAATTCTAATTTAACGTGCCAATTGGCACGGACTCACCGGGACGTAGTTGGTCGGAATAGTTGTTGTTGGTTGCTAATGGTGCAGCGGGCCTATATTAGACCTTGGTTGCCAATGGTGGTGTTGTGTTGGTTGTGCCTGAGCTGCTGCGTGTTGTCTCTAGCGCTCAGTTGCGCTTTTTGCTGTTGTTACAATGGTGCAGGGGCCTATACGTGGCGACCCCTGTTGTTGTTCTAGCCGGTGTTGTTGTATAGGCGCGTTGGCTGCGCGCGGTTGTTGTTGCAGTGGGCCTATATTAAGGCGGCCTCACTGTGGTTGCTGATGCTGGTAATTGTTGTTGTTGCGCGTTGGCTGCGCGCTTATGTTGCTGTCGTTGCTGGTGCAGTGGGCCTTTTGTAAGGCGGCCCCACTGATGTTGTCGTCGTAACTAGTAGTTGTTGTTGCCGTTGCAGTGGGCCTATATGTGGCGACCCCTCTGTTGTTGTTGGTGTTGTTGCAGTGGGACTTTTGTAAGGCGACCCCACTGTTGTTGGTAATGCTGTTGGTGTTGTTGCAGTGGGCCTATATGAAGGCGGCCTCACTGTTGTTGTTGTTGCCGGTGGTGTTGGCGCTTGTTTGCTGTTAGCGCTTGTTGTTGTCGCGATTTGATATTGTTGGCGCTTGCTGTTGCTAGCGCTTGTTGTTGTTGCCCTTGTAGTGAGCCTATACGAGGCGGCCTCACTGTTGCAGTGGGCCTATATGTGGCGGCCTCACTGTTGTTGTTGTTATTGGCGCTTATATGCGCCTTGTTGTCGTTGTTGGCGCTTATGTGCGCCTTGTTGTCGATGCAGTGGGCCTTTGGCCAGGCGACCCCACTGTTATTGTTGTTGTTATTGTGTTGGCGCTTGCTACGCGCTGTTGTTTTTGTTGGCGCTTATATGCGCCTTGTTGTCGATGCAGTGGGCCTTTGGCCAGGCGACCCCACTGTTGTTGTTGTTGTTATTGGCGCTTATATGCGCCTCGTTGTGGTTGTTCTTGATGCAGTGGGCCTATATGAGGCGGCCTCACTCTGGTGGTTCAAGCTGATGTTGTTGTATTTGCCCGTTGCTGCGCGCGGTTGTTGTTGCAGTGGGCCTATATTAAGGCGGCCTCACTGTGGTTGCTGATGCTGGTGGTGTTGGCTAGTTATGCTGTATTTATTGTTGTTGTTGCACGTTGGCTGTGCGCTGTTGTTGTTGTTGCGCGTTGGCTACGCGCTGTGGTTATTGTTATTGGCATTGTAGTGGCTGTTGCTGCAAGCGCTATCGGAGTGCGCCTCTAGAGCTGTTGTCGCAAGCGCCTGTGTGCAGCGCCTGCTGAAATAGGTGGTTGGTACAGCTTACTCTGTTGTAGCTGGTAGGGAAATAAATGAAATAGTTAAGCTTGAAATGAAAATTAATTGCACCTACTTACCGAAAATCCGCCTAATTGCATAGGACTGAGAAATAATTATGCAGCTGTAGAAGGTGTTTGCGATGTTGGTGTTGGCCACTAACGCCTACACTGGACGATTGTGGATTTGTAATATGAAATTCTTAAAAATTGAATTGCAGAGCCTGCCTGAGTTTCTAAATTTTTTTTTTGTTTTTCAATTTTACGTTCTTTCGAGGTTAAATTAGGTTACCAAGCTAATATATACATATAAAAGTGGGAACGTTTGGAATAAAATGGTATTTTTTTCGTCAAAAATGGTACTTTTGGAAATTTTGGTACCGGAGAATTATTTGGGTCGTGGTCGTAAATGTATCGAAAACGTCGCGCACATCCCAAAGCGTTCAGCAGGATCAGTGCGTAACTGACGTATTGGCGGACCGATTCTGTTTCCCGCTTAAACTTCGAAGTTTAGAACATTTGCGACACAAATAGGAACGTAAACGGAAAAATCCTTATTATTTCCACTTTTTCTCACTTTAGTTCAATATATTTTGGTTCACTTAGGTTCAGTCTATAATTTTCACTTTTCACACTTTAATTTCGATGTACATATATATATAATTTTTTCCTTTTTTTTTTTTTTGTTCTTACTTTAATTTTTCTCCCGTGACACGTCCGACCGCTTCAACTACGATACAACTTTTAAACTTTGCTCGGTTCGGTCGAAGCCATCATGGCGTCGAACAAATTCCTTTATTAGTTTTTGAATTCACTGCGACTGTGCAATGGAAAAGTTCCGCTATCTGTCATGGGGTGTCTGGTTGTTGCCAGGTGGCGCAATCTGATTGGTGGGTGGTTGTCATGTCGCGTGGTGCAAACGGTTATTACCATCAGGACTCGAAACTACAATTTTTTCTTAAAGTACTAAATTTTGTAAAAGTGTAGTAAAATTTAAAAAAAATGGATTATATGAAAAAGGAAACTTGATTATTACTGGAAAATGATTAATAATTTTATTAATCTTGAATTCGATAAAAAAAGGAATTGATAAGAAACTTTTGTTGTTGTTGTTATATGAAAGCAAAATAAAAATAACGCAGTTGAATCTAGTAGTGAAAATTATTTACTACCTTTTTGTTGGGAATTTAATTCTTGTGAGATTAATTGAATAAATTCTATTTCTTCAAGAGTTTTGTCCCAAAAGAAGAAATAAAGGTCTATTGCCAACTTGATAAGCCCGCTGTGTCCTATGTTCTGCCCTGTTTTTGGACGCAGTATTTCCTTAAGAAGACAGAAAAGTAGTAAATTTTGGGTAAAGCGTAGTAAGTAGTAAAATTTACTGCTATCGTATTAGGATTCGAGTCCTGAGGCACGCACCTGTTTGCGCGCGCAAAATTTTTACTGTCCGGGTCATGTGGATGGTGTGTTCCCTGGGTGCCCCGGGTAACCCGAAACTGCTGGATTGGGGAATTGCGAACATTTTATACTCCAAGTCCGATTAGTCACTTCAATGCTAATGAAATGAATTTTGCCAAACAAGGTATGATTGAAATTGACGTGGCTCTCATTCGAACGCAGAATATAATGTCCGATTGAAAAATCTTTAACCGACTTGAAGCGTTTTTACAATAAAAAAAAATTGGTTAATTAATTTTTTTGTTTTAAATTTTCACTATTTGTATTTTATCTTTAATTCAATGACCAAACCAAAATGATAGTTAATTATGTAGCAAATTTTGTAGCATTTAAAGTGTTTTATTGGTAACTGTAACCGAACAAAACTTTTTTTGTTTTCTCTCTAAAATTGCGGATGTTATAGGGTTAATTTATTGTTAATAGTGAAGAACCCATGAACATGTCCTATACCATAGGGTTAATTAATTTGTTTACATACGTTTGACATACCAGTCCCTTACAAAAAGAATCATATTCAACTGTCAATCATACCCTGCCCAATACATTTTTCGCATACAAAAATAAATTCATACCCAAAAAATGATACACCAATAGGTCTATTCCCCCTTTGCTGACACATTCACGGGCGCCCGCAAGCATCCATAATTTCGCCCGCAGTTTACCCCGGCCACTCCAGGAACACACCACATACTTATTTTCATGGAAATTAAAAGTTCCGTTATTGGTACCTTTCCATTCCATGGGAAATTTTGGTGTTGCCAGCTGTGCATAACCATACCAACTCAAGAAAACAATCGATAAAAAGTCGAACCGGAGCGTGAATCTAAACTGTCAACTAAAAACCCCGTGAGTAATGCCCAATCACCATGAACCAAAAATGACTTAATCGAAGGCAAACCATAACAGGCCTGCTTCGCTTCGAAGACCGGTCAATGAAGCGAACAGGAAAAAGGTTTACCTGCGAGAACACCATTTACAGCAATAAAAAAAACGTGGGGCACGACTCACCCCTAGATAAGAGTCTCTAGTTCTACCACGAGCTAGCCGGGCAACAGAACATTCCCTAAAAAAAAATCCTTTAAATTTGAAAATTTGTGACAAATCCGGTAAGGTGATCAGCCCTACCCTGCATCTCGCTTGCCTCGCTTACTAATCTCTGTAAGAAGGTGACCCGCCTTATGATTGAGTCGAAATATGGAAGAAAAAGTGAATACAATCTCGAAATTGGCTAGTTATTGAGAATTCAAAAAAAAAATCTCGACTTAAAATGAATTACGATTGAAATACAAAGAAAAATTAGTATTGAAAATCGTCGGTCAATCAATGATCCGTGTTGAGGAGAACGATGTTGCAGTGCCAGGCACCAAAGCAATTTATGAAAAATTATTAATGGAGGGTATGTTCTGAGTGGAATGACCCACTCGAGATAAAAAAAAAATTTATATAATGCCACAACTAAGGCTTAGATAATTAGTGAGTCCTTAGGTTCACTTAGACTTCCCACTAGGTATACTATTGGCAATCGGATTATGAAATTCATCATAAAGCCATCGAGGCCTTTCTACTAACCCCTGAAAGAATAGATTGAAAGAAAATGTACTGTAATGCAGTTACTAGCTTTGCTCGATTAGAACACGGTATTGACGAAGTTGCGCAGCAAAGAAAAATATGCGATTCGCGTCGAAATGCAGGATAGGGCGGATTGTAAAGAAAGTCAGGTGAAATTTCGGACTGGCCTACACATTTCTCCTACCAAATGCTAGTCATTCCAGCAAAAGAACTAGCTTCGAATTCCGCGTCCGACCCCAAATCCTAGACTGGTTCCAGTTCCCGAACTATCCGGCTTTACACGCGTATCCCTTTACCTTGCTAAAATACCTCCTGTACCTGCTTTAGGTAGATGAAGATTTAACCACTGCCCGTTACCCGTAATAGGGGCCGTAGTTAATCTCTACCTGCCCTAAAATAGACTGGCCCATAAGGCTTAGAGCTAATTTGCTTAGAACTCTGAAGGATCCACTTCCATACAAAGTTTGTTGAACGAATTACGATGCAAATATGTTAAATCATGTTTAACATGTGGAGCGGCCATCTGACAAAGTTCTAAGCATTTCAGCCTTCATTGACTCACTATGCCTTTGACCGCCCAATATAGCGTCCGACGCTTCTAAGTCTACCTGGTTCGGAAACTGAAACCACTCCGAAACTCCGAGAACCGGACGCAGATAATGAGAGATAATCCTCTACAAAAGCTGACTGCTATGGCCTAGTAAGCCAGTAAATGTTATTTTGTTTCAAAATACTAAAATTGGAAAGTCCGATGTTGCGGTGGTTTCTCTATTTGTTTAGGCCAGAGACGCCTACCCCCCTTCCGTGCCAGACATAGCTGGGCTTACCCGCTGTCCCCCCTACTAGTCCAACCCCGCACGCTGGACCTAGGACAGGCTGTTCTAAAAAGAACACTTGCTCTGTGGTTTCTCGCCCCCCAGAATTGGGCTTCCAAAAATGTAGTTTGCTTTTTGTTTCTTAGTTTATATGGCTTTGCGGCGTAGACATTTGTTATTGGAGAACTCGTCAAAACTCCGAAAGAAATTTGTTCTAGTGGATTCACCCCCACAGAAAAGGTATGGAAAAAAAATTGATATACAAGCGGGCCCGCTAACTTGGCTTCCTAGTTATAAGCTTCGCGGCCGGCAGACATTTTGATTATGGAGAACTCGTCAAAACTCCGAAAGACAATCCGCCAACGAGGATTGCCAGGTCATCCACTGCTTCCGGTGAAAGCGATGTGGATTCCCTATGAAGACGGTGCTCGGGGAGAATACTGGGCGAGTTGTCCCCGACTGCCAAAACGCCCAGATAGAAATGGTAAATTTGAAAAAAAGAAAAACGTTTAAAATCTTGGTTATTGTGGACGAATATCCGAAGCATGGAAACGGCCTATCAATTTACCCGTCAGGTCCTCTAAGTCATACAGCGCATTACCCACTTTTCGACGAACTCGGCACTTAAGATATTTCGGCAGGAATTTCGCGTTTATGCCTTGTTTAAAACTGCTCAAAGCAAAATTTCTCCTAAAAACCTCCTGACCTTCCCTATAGTTCACTAGTCTAGAACGTTTATTATATACCCGCACTGCTCTATCCTTTGCCTGGTCTAAATTCTTACGAATTTGCTCGCGGATGTTTGCTAACTTGTCTACTCTGCTTGCTATAGGGACTTCATCCTCCTTAAGACTACCGAGTTTCTCCAATATAGTATACGCTGATGCGTGCTGGACCATGTTCTGACCATATAATGCGAAGTACGGAGAGCACTGAATGGAAGTATGAAAATCACTTCGTAAAACTGCTAAGATCTCGGGTATATGTTTGTCCCAGTCCGTATGATCCTGTTTACCCCTAAGGAAAATTCTTATTTTTGAAACAATTTCTCTGTTTACGCGTTCTGACGCGTTAGCTTGCGGAGAGTATAGCCCTGTCCTAATATGAGTTACCCCGTAGTTATCTAGAAATTGCTTCATTTCCTTAGAGATAAACTGTTTACCATTGTCGCTATGGATATACTCAGGGACCCCGGCAGCTGGAAAAACCTCAGAGCTGAAGTAGTTCATAACATTTGCAGTCGTAGCCCTCTGCATGGGTTTTAACCAAACATACTTTGTAAAATGGTCCAATACTATAAAAAGAAACTGATTCCGCCGTTTAGATCTAGGATAAGGTCCCAAAAAGTCGCAATAAAACCGCTGAAATGGCCTTTCCGAAGTGAAAGTCTGCGCTATAGGTGGTCTGGACTGTTGATTGGTCGCCTTTACTGCCTTGCAGGTATCACACCTGCCCACGTATTTCCGAACGTCCTTGGCCTGCCCTGGCCAGAAATAATTTTGTCGAACGCGTTCCAAAGTCTTTTGCCAACCTCCATGGTAGCTTCTGTTTGCGTCATGTGCCAGACGTATCGCCTTCTCGATTAACCCTGACGGTAGCCACAACCTCCATAGTGAGTCCTCCTCATCCTCCACACCTTTCCGAAATTTAACCCTTTTAAATATCAGACCGCCATTTAGTCTTAAATCCGGCAGAGAGTCCTCATTATCTAAAATAGTTTGGGACAGATCCTGATACTCTGCACTTTTAAATTCCGGAGCCTCTAAATCTATTTCATGAGATGCGGAAGGATAATTCAACTCATCTACGTCAAAACGGGAGAGGGCGTCTGGTACCACATTCAACGTACCCTTGCGATGTTCCATCGAGAAATCGTACCGCTGCAACAGAAGGGACCACCTAGCCAACCTGCCACTCAAGTCTTTTTGTGTCATCAACCATCTGAGGCTAGAGTGGTCCGTGATAATTCGGAATGGCAAACCTTCGACATAAGGTCGGAAACGGTTGACACTGACTATGGCTGCCAGGCATTCCAGCTCGGTCACTGTATAATTGCGCTGAGCATTGTTCAGCTTTTTTGAGACAAATGCGATTGGATGCTCAGCGCCCTCATCATCGACCTGGAACAGCACACCACCCACGCCTATCTTCGAAGCATCACACTGTATAACAAACTCTTTAGTGAAATCGGGTTGGGCCAAGACAGGAGCGGAACTCAGGGCTACCTTCAGCTTCTCAAAAGCTTCTATTGCCTCAGGAGTAAGTTTGAAAGGGCCTAGCGACTTTCGAAGGCAATCGGTCAAAGGGCCTGCTAAATCAGCAAAATTTGTAATAAACGCCCTATACCAATTTGCCATGCCCACGAACCTACGAACCTGTCGAGGAGACTTCGGGATTGGGAAACTCTTAACTGCCTCTATCTTCCCTGGATCTACCTTCAAGCACCCGCTTCCTATCAAGTACCCTAAATATCGAATTTCCTTCTGACAAAATTTGCTCTTCTTCACATTGATGGTCAGGCCCGCGTCCGCCAATAATCTCAGGTGGTCCTCAAAGTTCGTGCTGCATACCATCAAATCATCCAGGTAGACGAAGACATTCTCCCGCAAACGCGAGGGAATTGCCTTGTCCATCAGCCGGCTCATCGTCTGCGGTCCATTGCATAACCCAAATGGCATCACTTTATAGTGGTACAGAGGCTTCCCCGGGACTGCGAATGCTGTTTTCTCCTTTGAAGACTCTGTCAGCTTGATCTGGAAAAACGCATCCTTCAGATCAATACCACTAATAAAGTGAGTGTCCTTCAACCTGCTTAATAAACCGTTGATATGAGGCAATGGGTATGAATCCTTTTTAGTTACCGCGTTGACCTTCCTGGAGTCTATGCAAAGCCTAACCTTCCCTGGCTTCCGAACCAAAACCACGGGACTACACCAGGGTGAGTTTGATTCCTCTATAACCCCCATTTCGAGCAACCTTTCTATTTCACTAAAAGCTTCGACTTGCCTCGGTGGCGAAAGAGGAAAATGCCTACTTTTAATTGGAACCGCATCACCCGTATCAATGTGGTGTTCGACTAGCTTAGTTTGCCCCAGACCTAACTTCTCAAAGGACGGAAACATATCCACTACCTTCTGCAGTTTGGTCTTTTGGGCGTGTGTCAAATCATGGTAATTATGTTCCTCTCCCTTTTCGTCAACAACCTCTAAACATGCTATACTTGGAAATATTTCAGGAGCTAACGCGAAAGCTCTCCAGAAGTCAACTCCGAAGTAGGCTTCTTGAATAAGGGAAGGAACAAGATAGAAACGAATAATTTTGGTTGTGTTTGTGAAAGTCACTGGTAAAGAAATAGAGCCTAATATTTTCTGTTTGCCGCCACCCGCTGTATACACAAAAGCCTGTAATGGGTGGTACTTAAGTCCATTTGTGTCCAAAAACTTCTGACAATCTTTGCCGAGGATGGAGACATTCGCACCCGAGTCCAGCAGTCCAACCAGAAAACTATTTTCAATTTGCACACGTACTAAAGGTCTTTCATCCTCAGTAATCATCAACGTAGTGCTTTGCAAAAGTTTACGCTCCTGAACCCGGCTACGATACCTCATCCTACATTTCAAAATATTTTCAGACACAAATGAATCCGTGTCATTTTGGAATATTCTGGACCTGATCAGCTCGTAGTTGTTGACTCTATGCCCCAAACTAGGTGGTATTTGCGTTTGGGAAGCGACATCCTTCCTATGCCTTTTTAAGATACAAACTGGTTTCACCATATTATGTGAAGACACTGGACCATCCGAATCGGAACTATCTGTACTATCAGGAAAAGTTACTATGATGTTTGGGTAGTCCTTCGCCAGGGTGTCAGTAGCCTTCGGAAGCTCACCACTTCCATTCGACTCACTGTTTGCGCGGGACCTACCCCTTGGTTCAGTACACGAGGCGACTCCTGGTGTACTGGCTGATATAGGGGCTATGGCACCGAACGAGTTTCCCCCGTCTTCTCGCTCGGGTACAGGTTTCCCTGTCTCCGATGTTCTTTTGGACATTTCGGAGTCAACACTCCCCTCTGACCGCACTTGAAGCAGAATGGTTGCTTAACAGGTTCCTCACAGTAAATGTAGGAGTGCCCCATGCTCTGACAATTCCAGCATTGGATGCCCGAATAGTCCGGTTTTCGGTAACGCCGATACTCTAAAGCCTCGAGTTGCGGGTCCACTTCGCCGTCTTCGCCCTCAATCCTGATGTCGGGTGCTATTGTTCGAGCTTCATTTACGTGCCGTCCCGTATATGTCGCTCCCAGGATTTTGCTTTCCTTAAGTACCTGCTCCCCTTTTCGAGCAACATCACGAAGATCGTGCAATGTTCTCACCCCCGCGTTAAACAGCATCAGCTTCAAACTGCTGTTGACATTTCTTTTTATAATATCAATTAGCAGGGCCTCCGACATTGGCTCCCTAAGCCGTGCATTCAATGCCACTATATCCGTGTGAAACACATCATACGTCTCGCTGGGCTTTTGCCTTCGCATAGATATGTCCATCATTATCTCATGGTCGCTTTTTAGGGTGCCAAACTCCCTCCTTAGAGAATAGCACAAAAAGTCATAGGTCGCAGTTGGGTTTTGCTTCGTAAACAGCCAATACCATTCTTCAGCACGTCCTGCCAAAAATAAATGGAAGCTGGCCATGATCTGTTCACAAGAACATTGGGTTCGCTCGCATAAAGTATCCAACTTAAACAGGAAGTCTGCCACGCTTCCCGTGCCATCGAAGGACACCTTCCAGTCCTGAGGTTTCACCGCCATGCTATTAGAAACGATATTAGCGTGGCTGTTTACGAAAGTTGGCGCTTGGTTTCTTTCATCTCTATAGTTATTCCTGGCATGACTCGGGCCTTGTGAAGATCTTACCGTGTCGCGAAGCACATCCATGTTTTGTCTGATAGTCCTCATTTCGTTCCTCATTTCTTCCTGAGAGGTCCTGAACAGCTGATGTAGTACATGCACCCATGAGTCCTCTGCAGGAGCAACGCGGTTCTGCGGTTGAGGAGGGATTCCACCACCTAAATTGTTGGGAGGCATATGGATTCCTGACTGAGCTCCAGCTTCCTCCTGTGTGCCTGCCAACAAGTTATTCGCAGAATCGTATAGGTTCTCCAATGGTCCTACTCCAATAGATGTGTCATGGCCATTATTGCTGCCTGGTCTATCGGCTTTCTGATTGGGACCAGGAGTCAAACTCATTCTGGTCGGCTCGGATGCCCCGAAGGCACCTACTGGAGAGTGCATCACTAAAGGCCGGTTTGTTGGTTGCATTGAAACCGCTCCTCTACCGCCTCTTGGTTTGCCCCAACTCCCGCGTCCGGAGCTTCGGAGAACCATACCCTCCTTCTGCGCGTCCATGCCAAGAAAATCCGTGTGTCAAAATCGAGAGAAAATTTAGTGTCAAATCCGGTAGTGTGCTTGCTTCGATAAGCAGCACAATAGACAAAAGAAAATTTAGGTTACAAGGGCAATTGGGACAAGGGTCGACAGTTTAGATTCACCCCCTTTCTACCCTATACAAAGACGTTTTGGAAAAAAAAAGTAAAAAAAAATTAAGTTTATTTACGATCACACGATACCGAAAAATGCAAGGTCTATATATGATTCGATAATCGTATCGAACCAACCGTAAAAAAATAGCGCAATATATATATACAAAAATATGCTGAAAAAAAATGTTGGTTAATAAACAAACGTATCAAAATATAATGAAATGCAAGTGTGTGTGTGGGTTGAAAAATATATGTATTTAAATGTTCAATGGGAATGCTGACCTCCCATCATTAAAAGGCATAGGTAAATAAAACGAAAAAAAAACAAAACTAAACGTCGTCTTTGAGACTGATCGCCCTGAGACTGGTTATGAACTGGACCCCAAAACAAACAAATTTTAAACTTTATATAGGTATATTTTAATTTTCCCAACTGGGTTTCAGTAAGCCAGGCCGCAATGCAGGGGTGGTCTTTGAGACTAATCACCCTGAGACTGGTTGGCCCACTGAAGACCAGTTAAGGTTACACAAAAAAAGTATTTAGTTTAGCAAAAGCACTTCCGCTTACTCTGCCGCAATGAAAGGAACGGTTTGAGCCGACTCCCCAGACATGCGGAGTGCGGAAACTGAAAAATGAAAATATTAAAGCATTTACAAAAACCCAGTACCTCCAACCGCAATGCAAGGGTGGTCCTGAGACCCATCTCCCTGAGACATGTTGGCGTACTTAAGAAAAAAAACTAACTTTATTAAATGCATACTATTTGGGTCCCAGTACTCCTGACCGTAAAGCAGGCGCTGTCTTCGGGACTGCCATCCCTGAGACAGGCAGGAATATTGGAAGCCAAAACAAAATTAAATTTATTTATAAAAATTTGTTGGTTCCACACTTTTACTAACTCCGCCGCAATGAAAGGAGCGGATACGACCTGTCTCCCCAGACTTGCGAAGCGTGCAAGCGTATCGTACAACGAAAAAAAAAAATTATGGTTTGAAAATGGAAGTTTCTTAACTTCGCCGCAATGAAAGGTGCGGTTGGGACCCGCTTCCCCAGACTTGCGAAGCCAAGATAGATCGCCAAAGATCCCAGCTTATCCAACCGCAATGCAGGGGTTGTCCTAAGACTAGTCGCCCTGAGACTGGTTGGATTAGTTGGGGTCAGCAAAATAATAAAAAGAAAATTGGAAAAAAAAAATGAACTTTAAAACATAAAACGCAAAAGGACAAACACGTTCGGCAAAAAAAAAGGAAGAAAAAAGAACTAAATAATCCCTACAAAAAATCTAAACCCCACTTAGCGGACATGTTTATATATATTTCCCGAAGCCGACATCGGACAACAGACCCGGGACAAAAAAAAATGTTTACTACAAAAAAAACTAAGTGCGTTTAGCACTGCCTCGCCGGGTGAAATGCAAAACTTCCGGTGGACATGACGTAAAGTCTCGTGGAGCCCTTAGCTACTGACAACGAAGACCAATCCAGACAACTTGATCAGTCTCACCATCCCATCGCAACGCAGGTGGCGGCTCCTGGGCCTGCCTACCTGGGACTTATGAGATGGTGAAACCTCACAAGCTGACCAGAAAAGCCATCGAGATCAGCGCTTCAGGCCCCACGTTGGGCGCCATCTGTTATGGTTTTACGCATCTAAAATGGAGCAGTAAGGAAGGCGGTCGGCATGATGTAGTGGTGCACTGTGGCTAGTCATTGTCGGCTGGGGTGGGTTCTTGCCAACCTTACTGTCCTGCGCCATAAACAGAAAAATTCCTATCATGCCTATCAAACGCAGAAACTAACATAGAAACGAACATCCGGTTAAACCCGGATGCCACGGACAAACCGTTAAAATTCAAAAAAAGAATCAAAAAAAAAAATTGAGGCCGGTTAAATTCAAATTCAAAAAAAAAACTTGACTGGCAACTCAAAGGCAATACAAAATTTTAAAATAACGAAAACTAACTGAAAATTCGAATAAGTTTAGTAACACAAAAAAAAAACCGTTTAAATAAAAAAAAGCAACAGAAAACTAACTGAAAAAGAAAAACTGATTTTAAAATTGAAAATCAAAAATAACTGAAACTAACCAAAATTTGAACTTAAAGGAGCCGGAAACGACCGGCTACAACGGCTGAAATAAAAAAAAATAAGGCCGAACAATATAAGGGGGCGCCGCGGGTGTTGTTGCAGCGCCCGGTGCTTGGCCCACCCTCGTCCATGGCCATCGACGCACCTGATTTCGATGGCCCCTTATCCAAACCACCTATACCTTCTAAATCAAGTTAATCAACATTCCCATTTATATTAAAAAGTTTATTTATAAATCATTTAATACTAACATTTAGCAAAGAATTATGTATATATAACGTCTTAGGTTTAACCGACTACCTAAAATCTAAGGTCTTACATATTTCAAAAAGTATATATTGTATTAATGATTAATCGAACAAAAAAAAGATTTTGTCACCGTTAAAGAAAAATAACAACCCAAACTATAAATTTGACAGGTGTAAAATAAATTTTTAAGTTGATACCGTACTCGCTTCGGTATTACCCTTCTAATTTTAAATTTGAGTCATCGTTATTATATTAGAACTCGTTTATCTATTTAGCTTTTATATTTTACTTTTTTAAAAAATGTTATTCAGTTATTAGCGGCCTTTTGTTTAGTTATTTTTTTTTTTTGTTGAGCTATGTATTCAATTATGAGAGATAGTTTCTTCTCCTTTCCCCCCCATTATTTTTTTTTGATTTGATTTATTTGTTTTTATTATTATTTTCCCTAAGTTTAAATTTTAAAGTTTTTATTTCCCTTCCCTACCTTTTACATTGTTTATCATTATTATTATAATTGTTTTGCCCTAAGTTTTATTTTCATATTTTCATTTCCCTTCTTTTTCCTCTTCCTTTTCCTAACTTTACATTAGTTAATCCCTTTTATTGTGTTTATATTAATTAGGTGTACCTAACATGTTTAAGTAAATTTTTTTTTTCTACCATATAATTATTTTCTTAGTTTAATTAATTCAAAATCTAATTTAATTTTCTTTCCTTTACTTCAAAACATTATTTGTTCTTATTATTTACGTTACGTTGAAATTCCCTCTTATGTCTACTTTATTATCTTTTATTTAATTAAAAAAAAGTAAAACTAATTCTAATTTAACGTGCCAATTGGCACGGACTCACCGGGACGTAGTTGGTCGGAATAGTTGTTGTTGGTTGCTAATGGTGCAGCGGGCCTATATTAGACCTTGGTTGCCAATGGTGGTGTTGTGTTGGTTGTGCCTGAGCTGCTGCGTGTTGTCTCTAGCGCTCAGTTGCGCTTTTTGCTGTTGTTACAATGGTGCAGGGGCCTATACGTGGCGACCCCTGTTGTTGTTCTAGCCGGTGTTGTTGTATAGGCGCGTTGGCTGCGCGCGGTTGTTGTTGCAGTGGGCCTATATTAAGGCGGCCTCACTGTGGTTGCTGATGCTGGTAATTGTTGTTGTTGCGCGTTGGCTGCGCGCTTATGTTGCTGTCGTTGCTGGTGCAGTGGGCCTTTTGTAAGGCGGCCCCACTGATGTTGTCGTCGTAACTAGTAGTTGTTGTTGCCGTTGCAGTGGGCCTATATGTGGCGACCCCTCTGTTGTTGTTGGTGTTGTTGCAGTGGGACTTTTGTAAGGCGACCCCACTGTTGTTGGTAATGCTGTTGGTGTTGTTGCAGTGGGCCTATATGAAGGCGGCCTCACTGTTGTTGTTGTTGCCGGTGGTGTTGGCGCTTGTTTGCTGTTAGCGCTTGTTGTTGTCGCGATTTGATATTGTTGGCGCTTGCTGTTGCTAGCGCTTGTTGTTGTTGCCCTTGTAGTGAGCCTATACGAGGCGGCCTCACTGTTGCAGTGGGCCTATATGTGGCGGCCTCACTGTTGTTGTTGTTATTGGCGCTTATATCAGCCTTGTTGTTGTTGTCCCTTGCTACGCGCTGATGTTGTTGTTAGCGCTTGCCTGCACGCTGTTGTTGTTGTAGTGGGCCTATATTAAGGCGGCCTCACTGTGGTTGCTGCTGCTGTTAATTGTTGTTGTTGGCGCTGCTGTTGGCGCTTATTGGCGCTTCTAATTGTTGTGGCTGGTAGTTGTGGTTGTTGCGCGTTGCAGTGGGCCTTTGACCAGGCGACCCCACTGATAATTGTTGTTGTTGTGTTGGCGCTTGCTACGCGCTGTTGTTTTTGTTGGCGCTGCTGTTGGCGCTTATTGGCGCTTCTAATTGTTGTGGCTGGTAGTTGTGGTTGTTGCGCGTTGCAGTGGGCCTTTGACCAGGCGACCCCACTGATAATTGTTGTTGTTGTGTTGGCGCTTGCTACGCGCTGTTGTTTTTGTTGGCGCTTATATGCGCCTTGTTGTCGTTGTTGGCGCTTATGTGCGCCTTGTTGTCGATGCAGTGGGCCTTTGGCCAGGCGACCCCACTGTTATTGTTGTTGTTATTGTGTTGGCGCTTGCTACGCGCTGTTGTTTTTGTTGGCGCTTATATGCGCCTTGTTGTCGATGCAGTGGGCCTTTGGCCAGGCGACCCCACTGTTGTTGTTGTTGTTATTGGCGCTTATATGCGCCTCGTTGTGGTTGTTCTTGATGCAGTGGGCCTATATGAGGCGGCCTCACTCTGGTGGTTCAAGCTGATGTTGTTGTATTTGCCCGTTGCTGCGCGCGGTTGTTGTTGCAGTGGGCCTATATTAAGGCGGCCTCACTGTGGTTGCTGATGCTGGTGGTGTTGGCTAGTTATGCTGTATTTATTGTTGTTGTTGCACGTTGGCTGTGCGCTGTTGTTGTTGTTGCGCGTTGGCTACGCGCTGTGATTATTGTTATTGGCATTGTAGTGGCTGTTGCTGCAAGCGCTATCGGAGTGCGCCTCTAGAGCTGTTGTCGCAAGCGCCTGTGTGCAGCGCCTGCTGAAATAGGTGGTTGGTACAGCTTACTCTGTTGTAGCTGGTAGGGAAATAAATGAAATAGTTAAGCTTGAAATGAAAATTAATTGCACCTACTTACCGAAAATCCGCCTAATTGCATAGGACTGAGAAATAATTATGCAGCTGTAGAAGGTGTTTGCGATGTTGGTGTTGGCCACTAACGCCTACACTGGACGATTGTGGATTTGTAATATGAAATTCTTAAAAATTGAATTGCAGAGCCTGCCTGAGTTTCTAAATTTTTTTTTTGTTTTTCAATTTTACGTTCTTTCGAGGTTAAATTAGGTTACCAAGCTAATATATACATATAAAAGTGGGAACGTTTGGAATAAAATGGTATTTTTTTCGTCAAAAATGGTACTTTTGGAAATTTTGGTACCGGAGAATTATTTGGGTCGTGGTCGTAAATGTATCGAAAACGTCGCGCACATCCCAAAGCGTTCAGCAGGATCAGTGCGTAACTGACGTATTGGCGGACCGATTCTGTTTCCCGCTTAAACTTCGAAGTTTAGAACATTTGCGACACAAATAGGAACGTAAACGGAAAAATCCTTATTATTTCCACTTTTTCTCACTTTAGTTCAATATATTTTGGTTCACTTAGGTTCAGTCTATAATTTTCACTTTTCACACTTTAATTTCGATGTACATATATATATAATTTTTTCCTTTTTTTTTTTTTTGTTCTTACTTTAATTTTTCTCCCGTGACACGTCCGACCGCTTCAACTACGATACAACTTTTAAACTTTGCTCGGTTCGGTCGAAGCCATCATGGCGTCGAACAAATTCCTTTATTAGTTTTTGAATTCACTGCGACTGTGCAATGGAAAAGTTCCGCTATCTGTCATGGGGTGTCTGGTTGTTGCCAGGTGGCGCAATCTGATTGGTGGGTGGTTGTCATGTCGCGTGGTGCAAACGGTTATTACCATCAGGACTCGAAACTACAATTTTTTCTTAAAGTACTAAATTTTGTAAAAGTGTAGTAAAATTTAAAAAAAATGGATTATATGAAAAAGGAAACTTGATTATTACTGGAAAATGATTAATAATTTTATTAATCTTGAATTCGATAAAAAAAGGAATTGATAAGAAACTTTTGTTGTTGTTGTTATATGAAAGCAAAATAAAAATAACGCAGTTGAATCTAGTAGTGAAAATTATTTACTACCTTTTTGTTGGGAATTTAATTCTTGTGAGATTAATTGAATAAATTCTATTTCTTCAAGAGTTTTGTCCCAAAAGAAGAAATAAAGGTCTATTGCCAACTTGATAAGCCCGCTGTGTCCTATGTTCTGCCCTGTTTTTGGACGCAGTATTTCCTTAAGAAGACAGAAAAGTAGTAAATTTTGGGTAAAGCGTAGTAAGTAGTAAAATTTACTGCTATCGTATTAGGATTCGAGTCCTGAGGCACGCACCTGTTTGCGCGCGCAAAATTTTTACTGTCCGGGTCATGTGGATGGTGTGTTCCCTGGGTGCCCCGGGTAACCCGAAACTGCTGGATTGGGGAATTGCGAACATTTTATACTCCAAGTCCGATTAGTCACTTCAATGCTAATGAAATGAATTTTGCCAAACAAGGTATGATTGAAATTGACGTGGCTCTCATTCGAACGCAGAATATAATGTCCGATTGAAAAATCTTTAACCGACTTGAAGCGTTTTTACAATAAAAAAAAATTGGTTAATTAATTTTTTTGTTTTAAATTTTCACTATTTGTATTTTATCTTTAATTCAATGACCAAACCAAAATGATAGTTAATTATGTAGCAAATTTTGTAGCATTTAAAGTGTTTTATTGGTAACTGTAACCGAACAAAACTTTTTTTGTTTTCTCTCTAAAATTGCGGATGTTATAGGGTTAATTTATTGTTAATAGTGAAGAACCCATGAACATGTCCTATACCATAGGGTTAATTAATTTGTTTACATACGTTTGACATACCAGTCCCTTACAAAAAGAATCATATTCAACTGTCAATCATACCCTGCCCAATACATTTTTCGCATACAAAAATAAATTCATACCCAAAAAATGATACACCAATAGGTCTATTCCCCCTTTGCTGACACATTCACGGGCGCCCGCAAGCATCCATAATTTCGCCCGCAGTTTGCCCCGGCCACTCCAGGAACACACCACATACTTATTTTCATGGAAATTAAAAGTTCCGTTATTGGTACCTTTCCATTCCATGGGAAATTTTGGTGTTGCCAGCTGTGCATAACCATACCAACTCAAGAAAACAATCGATAAAAAGTCGAACCGGAGCGTGAATCTAAACTGTCAACTAAAAACCCCGTGAGTAATGCCCAATCACCATGAACCAAAAATGACTTAATCGAAGGCAAACCATAACAGGGTCAACTGCTAATATATTAGCTAAAATTATGGGAGATAGCTCAAAAGACGGGTTTTGGACTCAGGATCACGAATCCGGAAGCGCTTTTTTTAAATTTTTTGTTTTAGTGAAAAGTTATGGTCAAAAAACCGAAAAATGACCCGGGTCCAATACCAAAAATGGGGCGCAATCCATGGTATTTATGTACGAAACACTTTTCTGAGTTGGCGGCCTTCGGCCGCGCTTATAAAAAATAACCCTGGGCTACGCCATCCCAAGTCCGGACGTGTGACATAACCGTGGCTACCGCCACGGCGGGACTTTTTTTGCACGTTTTTAGGGACAGTCTAATAAAATTACAACAACCACATGAAAACTTGAAACTTTGATTGCAAATATCTCTGCAGAGAAGCAAAATATTAAAAAAGCGCTTCCGGATTCGAGATCCTGAGGCCGAACGCCGTCTTTTGAGCTATATCACATAATTTTAGCTAATTTATTAGAAGTTGACCCCTAAAGGAAACTAATACCACGCAGAGTGCATAAGATTAATTCATTCATTCAAGATGCAACAAAAAAGGCCTTGGGTAGCAACTGCCGTATGGGCGACTGTTATGGTACCCCCTGGGACATTGTATAGATGGAATAAAAAGGCCTCCGGCGGCAGCCACGATTACGTGCAGCTTGCAATGCTCCATCGCAACTTGTAGTTCATGGTTTTTGTTCACAATAACAATAGTCCTCATTTGCCAGGTACTGGAAATACTTATCCGGTTAGTAATAAGTATTTCAACTTCACATTAGTTTTTATATATAAGATGACTCATAGTTCATTAACACCGTACCTTGACATTAAAGCTAC